>SDVV010028581.1:0-11935 GCA_016164225.1 Gammarus roeselii | reverse complement strand
ATTTGTATATATATGTACGTGCATGTATATGTATATTAGTATGAATATATAGGTGTTGGTATTTATTTAATGGTATATTGTGTATTCCATTCGGTTCCATGAAGGACAAGCCAGCCGCCTACTAGAGATGAGCTGCGATGTATTCATTAATTTTGGATTTATCAATCCCATGCCCATGAGTTTCTCACTTAAAAATATAGCACATATTGTGAAAACTGCTTTGCAACACGAAATAGCTACAAATCGGCCGCCGACAGGAGATGTGCTGTCACAAATTTCATTTTTATTTCTCGCTTCGCTAATTCAAATACGGCATTTTAAAAAATAAGTTTGATGTGTTAGACCTAAGTATTGAAAACCCATTGCTAGACGATGGAAATGAAACAATTTAATAATAAAAAATAAAAAAATTGACCAATGAACCAGCAAACTCGTCACTTAACAAGCCAACGAGCTCTTGACTAAACGAACCAGGGACAGAGAACCTTTGACTGAACATACCAAGAATTCATTAGTCAACAAGCCAGCAAGCCCTTGACGCAACGAACCAGAGAACATTTGATTGAACAAAGCAGCGGCATTACCACACAAAATCCAGTAGCCGTTTTAAAAAGCATTTCCTAAATTAGTCAATGTAAGATTGAACAAAAATCACATTCACTCCAAGAAACTCGGTAAAACAAAATTTCAAGCAATTCTGAGAACACATACACTCCGTAAAGTAACCGTATCGTAACCTTTCGATAATTTGTTGAGGGAGTTCAAGATCTGCTTTGTAATGCAATTATATTCACGCTGCGTCAATTTGAATAGCGTTGTTTAACGGCATTCCTGCACGAGATTTTTTGTAACAAAAAAACACGAGGTAGCTACTCATGTAATCAACACAAATTGCATAAAAATATTACTAGTGAGTATTTTATTTAAGCAATTGTTGCAAAATATTCTTCTAAACATGTACCTCGCCCAACATGCAATAAATGCTTCGTCCATCCCCTAAATCGAAGTCTCACGGAAGCGCCGTACAAACAACACAAATTTGCCTTTCATGGAGGAGGTTGCGAGGTATCGCTTCCCTTGGGTAAGAACTACGGACTCTTTCAACGGAAGTTGACAGGATATAGCAAAAATATAATAGTTTAGCTAAATAATTCTATTCGGGATATCTACTGCCACTTCGAGTACTTACTGTACATTAAATTCAACATTTTTATTGAGTTGCATTTCCCTTGAACCTTTCGGTCTCATTAGTGCTCAAACAACTAGGTTTTCATAAAGATTCGAACGACAAAATGAACTCGGGGAGTTAGTTCCCTTGCTTACTCACGTGGGTAAATTACAAAATAGATTGAGCTCTAAAGTATGCTGATTACCAAATAGGTTGAGCTGTTATGGGGGTTGATTACAAATCGTCTAAGCTGTGAGGTGGCCATGTTATGTACCAGCTTCAGTCGTAGTGCCATGGAACGCATGGGACATGTTGCTGACCCACTGCACCGCTCGGTTAATTCGTAGACATTAAACTATAAATGAATATCACCATATAGAGTTGAGTTCTACGCCACCAACTCATCGACAAAACCTGCCACAGCTGCTCTCCAATCCCCTCCTTTCTACCCATGTACTCAACACACGTCCTCTTGGTTTTGATCTGATTAACCGCACCGTGGATGTTCCTTCTAATTATCCGCATGCTCACGTAGTGGAGCATCCAAGCTCCAGCGTATCACGTGATATTTCACGGGACTAGAGTGACTATTATTTATTGTAGTTTATTATTGCTTTAATGAACAACTATATTCATAATTTCAGTATTATAGCAATGCTTTCAAAAATGCATGAACCCTGATTGCGACGGCGTTTGTTGCCTTCGTTTGGCCCTCGCTGTATATTGGATATTCACAGCGGGGTCTGAAGTGTTCAGCACACGGTAGGTTTCTGACATGCTACACTTTCAATCCAGCAATAATGATCAGTTTGATCAAACTGTAAAGCGTATGCATGTATAGACATACAGCGGTTTCTTCCTAATTAGAAGGGTGGCTAAGTTAGGCTGACACAGAGGGGGGAGGCGCACTATCTACCCGCCTCAAGACCGCTGTGTCCATGCCGGGGCTCGAACTCGCGTCATGCAACACCAGAGGCTGGCACTGCAGTCAGATACGGTAACCACCCGGTCATGGCAGCCGTAACATCTGAAACTAAAATAATTTGTACAGTAGAAATCAATGAACATTTGGCAGGATGGCATAATATTTTTTTCAACATCAAGTATTTAATTCAATTTTCGTTCTAAAACATGTAAACATTACCACATCTGTTGAAATTTAAGCTCATCACGTTGAGTTCGCAAGACAGGAGAACACCGAACAATCACGATCATTACCAAATCATCTTAGGATTCTACCTATGCTCCCGATTCTGCTCGAGAACACGGTCAGGTTCACTTAAACCCTATTTTTTTCTGTTCAGAACATAGTACGTTCAAGGAGAAGATAACCAGTACCACCTTAAGCGCTCCTCCTGGAGAAAAATGTTTACTTCTGTAGTTACAAGTTTGTTCAAGTATTCCCTTTCATGGTCCTATATTTTTTGTCTTCTAATTACCATAATTTGGTTGCCTCGTATGCATAATGGGAACGGAGTGGCTCTCCTGGTGAACATTCAGCGACAGACACAGTTTGTTGGACCTGAAATAATGCTTCAAAGAACAGCGAAAAATTCCGGCCTTCCGCCCATGGTATACTTCCTGGGAAGCGGTGTAAAGGCATCTAAAACATGTTAACGGTTTCTGTGTTTGCTTATTAACTACGTTAACTTAGTTTCGCTGCGAAAAGTTCCTTGCCGTAGAACAGGGCAGATTTTCTTTGCATATTGGATGAAAGCGGTCGCAGTAAACAAGCCGAAACGAAAATAATCTGGAAATGAAAAATTTAGTGTGTTGAAAAGAGTTTAAAAAGAGGACGGACGAATCATACAGGCAATATGAAGAAGCAATACTTTTCCACTTAGGAAGATGCTGAAATGAATAGAACTAAATAGACATTATAATATATAGTTTAATGTCTACGAATTAACCGAGCAATACAGTGGGTCAGCAACATGTCCCATGATGGTACTACGACCAAAGCTGGTATGTAACATGGCCACCTCACAGCTTAGCCGATTTTGTAATCGACCCCCTTAACAGCTCAACCTATTTTGTAAACAACATACTTGACAGGTCAATCTATTTTGTAATCCACCCACCTGAGTAAGCAAGTGAACTTACTCACCGAGTTAATCTTGTCCGTGCAAATCTTTATGAAAACCTAGTTATTTGAGCACTAATGAGACCGAAAGGTTCAAGGAAAATGCAACTAGATGAAAATAAGTCGAATTTGTACAGTAAAAGGTTGAAGTGGCAGTAGATATCCCGCAGGGAATTATATATCTGAACTATTATATATGTGCTATATCAACTTCGTTGAAAGAGTCTGTAGTTAATACCCAAGGGAAGCGATACCTCGCAACCTCCTCAATGAAAGGCAAATCTGTGTTGTTAGAACGACGCTTCCACGAGACTTTGATTTAGGGGATGGACGAAGCATTTATTGTATGTTGGGTGAGGATCATGGCTAGGAGAATATTTTGCAACAATTGTCTAAATAAAATAGCAATGAGTATTTCATATATTTTTATGCCATATGTGTTGATTTCACGAGAAGCTACATCGTGTTTTTTTGTTTAAAAAAATGTCTTGCGAGAATGCCATTAAACAGCGCCGGTCAAATTGATGCAACGTGAATATTATTGCATTACAAAGCAGTTCTGGAACTCCCTCAACAAATTATCGAAAGGTTACGATACGGTTACGTCACGGAGTGTATGTGTTCTCAGAAATGCTTGCAATTTTGTTTTACTGAGTTTATCGGAGTGAATGTCATTTTTGCTCAGTCTTACATTGACTAATTTAGGAAATGCTTTTTAAAAAGACCATTGGATTTTGTGTGGTAATGCCACCGCTTTGTTTAAACAAATGTTCTCTGGTTCGTTGAGTCAAGGGCTTGCTGGCTTCTTGACTAAAGAGTTCATGGTTTGTTCAGTCATAGGTTCTCTGTCATTGGTTCGTTTAGTCAAGAGCTCGTTGGCTTGTTGAGTGACGAGTTGGCTGGTTCATTGGTAAAGTGTTTGCTGGTTCGTTGAGTCAAGAGCTTGCTGGTTTGTTGGCACAGGTACTCTTGTTAGTTGAGTCAAGAGCTTGCTGGTTTGTTGGCACAGGTACTCTTGTTAGTTGAGTCAAGAGCTAGCTAGTTTGTTGAGTTTGCTGTTTCGTCGAGTCTATGAGTGCAATTTCGCTGAGTCAACGGTGAGCTGATTCGTTGTCAAGTATTTGCCGACTTGTTTAGTCAAGGGCTTGCTGAATTATTGACTTGGGGTTTGTAGGTACAGTATCGAGCGAAAATTCGTTTATGATTTAAAACTAAGTGAAATGTTCAATGTCCATTTTCCGCTCTATATTTGAACTCATCGGAAATTTGAATAATATTGCCCATTAAGAAGCTTTGTTTAGACATTGTACCGTAAGAAATTTCTATATGCTAAGAAATTTCACGTGGGGAAAGTCGAATTGGTTTTTCCGGTTACAGACTAATCATTCACGAATATTTGCTTACTACTGTACATTGAGTCAAAAGTTGGCTGTTTTCTTCAGTCAAGTTTTGAGCAAAAAGTAGGTCAATGTGAACAAAATTATTTGTGATTGAGAGCTAATGGACAAAATTTGAGGTCAAAGGGTCGAACAGGTGATGAGACTTTCGACATGTAATTCAAAATAGTACCTGAACAAAAATTAATTGTAGATGTGAAGTCCCACGTGCTACTGGAGATTTTTTTCAAGTTTTAAAGAATTCTTGAAGGTCCAGTTCGAGGAAAATTACTTTTCTGGAATGAAACTCATCACATCACTGTAGTACCATCTGCAGTACAACTCATATTATTCCGTCTAACTGGGCGTTAGGCAAATGCCTCTTCTGTCATCGGTACAAGGAAAGCAAAGGCACGTCAATCAGTATCGGCCCATGTCAGGTGTTACCGTCTAGGGTTTGTGTGCTCTCTATTTGTTGAGAAAAGATTTCACCAACTGAACCATCTAATTCAAGAAATGTATACCTGAAATGAAGCCAAAAGTTCCTTAAGTGAACGAGGAACGTGAGGAAACGGTCAGCCTCGTCCAGAGCAATTCCGCAAGGAAAAAAAATAACGCGTTCAAGATTAGCAAACAAACATGAAAATAATAATTACTTACTAACTTATGCATTTGATAACAACTGCAAAATATAATAATTTACTTTGATATTCGATTCAAATGCAAATGAAAAACATCATCCCTTCAGGTAATTGAGAGATAGAACGAGCTGGACCGAATGATTTCAACGGAGCTTACATGACCTTAGCTCCGTATTCACGATACGAACTTCTCATTTGCGTTGAACAAGCAAAGTATCTCCAGCGACCAGAATAGACGTCTTGTCCATGAGTGATTCTGCTCATGTTCAGTAAGAAGAGCATCGCCGTCACCTCAACAGGGGAGGGAATATTTGACTAAGGTTTTAGGGAAAGTTCTGCAACAAGACTGCCGTAGAGAAGTTGATGTGCTTCATTGGATGTCACTACACCTATTTCCTCATGAATACCTGCCTTCTTCGTCAAGGCTGACTTGACTGGGCTCTTTTAGACTCACCGCTTGGGCACTTTTTTCGAAGGCCCCAAAAGAGTGCACGAGTGTTTGGACGCCAGACTCGCGTAGTAATTAGGAAAAGGCTGATCATTTCCAGAGTTAATTATTATTTTGTATAACAATATGGTTAATTCAACAATTTTTTCTTAACAATCAATTTATTGGGACACCACAAATCCATCGTCAATTATGTAAGCTATAGTATAACCTAGATAATCCGTGGAAAATTTACGACACGAATTACATTGTAAAACTTGATTGGAATTCATTTCAGCTAGATTATTACAAGGTGCCAGTAGTCAGATTCCTCAAATTTGAACGGGTTTCCTCTTACTTTATACCAACTGGCATTTAGGCGAATGGACCAAACTAAAGTTACAACGAATGGGAGTTGAGTGCCTAAAAACCTATAAATTCAGTTATGTAAATGAGTGGCAGTATTTACCGTGCGACGAAACTTGTGCTCGATACAAAAGCATAACTTTTATTTGACTTGAGCTTGGAGCGGTAGAATGCGATTCGTATTCTGGAGTTATGTTCGCCTCCACTGACTTGGGCGTGGAAATCACGGCACCGAAGTCGGTGCAGGGGAAACGGAACGATGTCTCGCTGCAGTTTGTAACTGGTGCACAATTACAGTTTGGATATAGGAGTACATAAAACTTGTCGTATGGGTTCATGAAACGTTATTTGGTAGACGGAGTCTTCTTAAATCCAGAATTATACATGGAAATGACGCATGAAATTTTTGCGTTCTCAGAACATTTCGTTTAAATAACAAAGAACGTAGGGTTGCGTGTACAGCGTAATTTGTGTACGTGAAGTGCAAGTAATATTCAGTGTTACAGTGGACGATTCACAAACATTTTTATTTCGAGTCTTCCACACCATAAACGAAACCAGACTGATTTTGAAATGATCATCAAGTGGGGAATGAAAAAGCACTTGCAGGTGTGGAATGAAAGAGCCCTTGCAGGTGAGGAATGATACAGCACTTGCAAGTGGGGAATGAAAGAGCACTTGCAAGTGGGGAATGGGAGAGCACTTGCAAGTGGGGAATGAAAGAGCACTTGAAAGTGGGGAATAAAAGAGCCCTTGAAGGTGGGGAATGAAAAAGCACTTGCAAGTGGGGAATGAAAGAGCACTTGCAAGTGGGGAATGAAATAGCACATGCAAGTGGGGAATGAAGGTGCACTTGCAAGTGGGGAATGAAAGAGCACTTGCAAGTGGGGAATGAAAGAGCACTTGCAAGTGGATAATAAAAGGGCACTTTCAAGTAAGGAATGAAACAACACTGGCCTTGCTATCGTGTCAGCAATACGAGAAACTAATAACATCGTGGCCTTGTCAAGTTTTCACTAAGGGAGGATTCAAATTACCCGTCAGCCTGAACTATTCACCTACGAAAATATAAAGCGATTCATTTTTAACGGCATATTTCCATCACAAACGTATACAAATCAACGAAATTACCCGTCAGGATTAAATAAATGCACAAACTATGAGGAGCAGAAAATAATTACTTCACCATGGCTGAAGAGCCGATCTTGACAGCCTCATTCCCATTTCACTGTTTTTGTAAATCCAACTTTTGTTTGAGGGAACGATATGTTTACGTATTCAACGTTTCACCATGAAGAGTTTTGAGATGATGAACTAGACAGCTTGCTATAACTAGCGTAGGGGCGCAGAACTAGTATCAGGAACTGCGACGACAAACACTAGCCAAGTTTGTAGTTATGGCGGTAATGTGTGCAGTACCAAAGTTATTGTAGCAATTTAACTTTGTTGCGATCAAGAATTACTGCCACTGTGCTCTGAGCACGCAAGGGCATGAAGCAAGGGAAGTAAGAGGCAGAAAGCAACCAAATTAAAAGGGAAGCAAGTAATCATGAAGTGCCTGAAGCAAATAGAAGAGCGAGGCAAGCAGATATGCAGAAAAAATATCTTTTGTCTATAGAACATTGGAGTAAGGGCGAGAATGCCAGCAGAGACGAAATGGACAGGAAGAGTATGTACACAAAGTGATGAATAAAGAGAACATGCCTGTAAATGAAAATGACTGCGAGTAAATTAAAAATGAGGGACAATGGACTAAGGAAGAAAGAAAGATATTATAAAACAAAATGATAAGTAAAGAGCAAGCAAACTAATTGAAAGAACTGGAAGAATTTCCTAATATTTACTAACGATGGATGCCAGTGAACAGATGAGCAAACAGACAGATAGGGAGAAGACCGCCGTATATTAAAGGATGAACAAAACATTTCAGTATGGGAGAGGAGTCAAACGAGTAACGAGAGAAGAAAAGCTGCAATTAATTCAAGAATAGAGAGCAAATGAAAAGAAAAATGTAATAAATGCTTTAAAAGGGAAGGGAAGCGCACTGAGTATTGACAGAATCAACAAAATGGTGATAGAAGTAAGATGACAGAAAGAGGCCTTAGTCAACTAAGAGGAATGAGACCATTGTCAAATAAAGAGGAATGAGACCATTGTCAAATAAAGAGGAAAGAGACGAACAAAGAGGCGGGAATCAAGCAAATAGGCTTGAAAATGTAATTATTATAAACAAGAAGCATCAAAATGGCTGATTATGTAATTAATATGAAAAAGAAGCATCAAAATGTCTGAAAATGTAATTAATATAAAAAGGAGCATCAAAATGGCTGAAAATATAATTAATATAAAAAAAGCATCAAAATGGCTTAAATGTAATTAATATAAAAAGAAGCATCAAAATAGCTGAAAATTTGATTAATATAAAAAAGCATCAAAATGGTTGAAAATGTAATTAATATGAAAATAGAGCGAAATGGCTGGAAATTTAAATAATATAATTGAACGTCTGAAGCAAAAATTCTTGAGGTGAGACTCGAATATCTCTACAAAATAATGAATCTCGTTTAATGACCCTCACGCAAACTCATTTGATTAACTTCTGACAACATCAGTCTGAAGAAATATTGAGCAATGAAGTGTTGTAACCCAAAACTTAATGCAACATTTTACAACTCAAAATGACATGGATGTCTGAATAAATAGCTAAGCAAATAGTAATATCATAGTTCTGCCTCAGAGTGTACAATAGTTTCATTAGTGTTATACGCTAGTGTAATTACCGTACACTTGGCAGCGATCCACACGACACTTGGAATGCTACATAGCATCCGTCTCCTCGAACAGTCTTGTTCCAAATTTGATTCAATGGTGTATTGTTGTCACCAGAGTAGCTATTCAAGAATAGGGCTTGACTGAGTTTGGTCAAATTAGCCTCCAATCTGCCCCAATAGAATAAACTAGTCCCATTGTGCTGAGATCAATTCATACTAAATTAAAGTGTTGATAAGAGTTTGATCTTGCCAAAGAGGCCAGGCAAATATCAATCAACCAACACCTTTTGTTTCCACATTGTAAAAGGAGATAAATATCGGAGCAGCAGAAGAGCCCAAAGTGACAGAAAAACACAAAACCGCAGACGAGCCCAAAGCGACCATAGAGCCCAAAGCGACCAAAGAGCCCAAAGTTGTAGAAGAGCACAAAGGAGAAGAAGAACCCAACGTGAACAGATGACCCCAATGCGGTTGAAGAACAGAACGCGTCAGAAAAGCACAATGCGACAGAAGAGCCCAATGCGGCA
This sequence comes from Gammarus roeselii, assembly GCA_016164225.1. NCBI lineage: Eukaryota > Metazoa > Arthropoda > Malacostraca > Amphipoda > Gammaridae > Gammarus > Gammarus roeselii. The sequence goes on along the minus strand of SDVV010028581.1, from coordinate 2,576 downwards.
GAAAAGCTTAAAACAGCAGGCGCGTTCAATGCGACAGAAGAGCCCAATGCGGCCGGCAGAAGAGCCCAATGCGGCAGAAGAGTACAAAGCAGCGGGAGAACTTAATGTGGCGGAGGTACCCAAAGTTTTAGAAGAACCCAACGCAGCAGAAAACCCCACCAATGCGGCAGAGGAGCATAATACGGCAGAAGAGCCCAATGCGACAGAAGAGCCCAATGCGACAGAAGAGCCCAATGCGGCAGAAGAGCCCGATACGGCAGAAGAGTCCATTACGGCAGAAGAGTCCATTACGGCAGAAGAGTCCATTACGGCAGAAGAGCACAATACGACAGAGGAGAACAATACGGAAAATGAGCACAATACGGCAGAAGAGTTCAATACGGCAGAAGAGCACAATACGGCAGAAAAGCACAATACGGCAGAAGAGCACAATACGGCAGAAGAGCACAATACGGCAGAAGAGCACAGTACGGCAGAATAGCCCGTTACGGGAGAAGAGCACAATACGACAGAAGAGCACAATACGGAAAATGAGCACAATACGGCAGAAGGGCACAATAGGGCAGGCAGACGAGCCCAATGTGGCCAAAAAAAAAACAATGCGGCAGAGGAGTTCAATGCAGCAGAGGAGCCCAATGCGGCAGAGAAGCCCAATGTGGCTGAAGAGCACAATGCAGCAGAAGAGCTCAATGCGGCAAGCGGAAGAGCCAAATGTGGTAGGTAGAAGAGCCCAGTGCGGCAGATGAGAACAAAGCAGCAGAAGAACCTACTGCGGCGGAGGTGACCAAAGCGTTAGAAGGGCCCAAAGCAGGGGAAGAACAGACTACGGAAGAGGAGACCAATACGGCAGAGGTGCCGGATACGGCAGAGGAGTCCAATGTGACAGGCAGAAGAGTTCAATGTAGCCGATAAACTCCAAGTGTCAAAGTATCCCGAAGCGGCAGAAGCGTCTAAGTGGAAAACCAGAGAACAAAGCCTCAAAAGAGGCAAAATTGTCATGAGTTGAAAGTGCCAGAAGGAGTCAGGACGACAAATGCGGCCCAAACGAAAGAAGAGGTAGAAAGCAAAGGAACTATAGATCAAGAGGCAAACAGCCCGAGAGGCATGCCGCCCAAAAGGCAAGTAACCCAAGAGGCAAACTGCTCAAGGAACCATAGAGAGGCAAGACACAAAGGGAGCTACACTAAGTTTTACGTGCTGTTAAGAGCGCCGTCCAAGCACTGCCTTTATTAGAGCAATATCTGGCACACTGGCGTTGTTAGCGCAGTAGAGAGCGGGCACTGGTGGGGCTGGAGGGCGCGATATAAAGAAGTCAGGGCCGGAGTGGGGCTTAGTATATACCACAGACTGAGTGTTGGTAAGGGAATGCAGCTGAGATCAGGAAAGCATAGCAAAGTGTACGACAGACTGGTGAAGGGACAGAACGGCAGCTCCAAACGGCCATCTTAGACGGTATCGACTTCAAATCCACGCCCTACAGGAGCTAGTAGAGACTTGAGTCTGAAGCTCCAGTGGGCCTGGACCGTTCAATTAAATCTAATCAACAACAAGAAACGACATGCATGGACAAAAAATTCCTAGGTAGTGAAAAGTCAAGTAGAGATTAGTCTACTTACCATCAAGAAACGGCCAAAAAAATCTAATGGCAACAAACCTGTAGTTTTTGGACACTGCTTATACGCTATGTTCTACATTTTGTTAACCTACGCATAAGATAGTGAGCGTTCAACGTCAAAGAAACTCAAGATATATTATATTGACCGACAAGAGATGTTTAATACAGCGACTAATAGCATTGCACATATTAGGAAGCATTCTTTTCTTAGCGTTGCTTTTTCGTACATAAATCTTCATTTTATTTTTTACAAGAACTAGTACAGATGACTGTTTTTTTCCAGCTTCATGTCGTATACTAGTTTTTTCTTGTAGTTTCTTGCCTTATCATGTCGAAAAGTGGTCGTACCAATCTTGTTAATTAATCTTAGAGCATAGTAGAGTGGACTACAAACTGCGCGAAGAGCGTCGCTTAATGGGAGCTGAAAACATAATTTATCATGGTAAGGAATACAAGTGAAATTTCTTCGTGTTGTTAGATATAATCAAATTAGTTGCTATTCTAGTGGAGAAAATACACCAAAGGGATGGAAGGAAAATCAAATTTGGTCTGGAAAGGAGAGCGAAAGTCATTGGATACCAACACGCGTGATATGTGGACCTTGGGTTTGATACATGACCCGTGTAACATGAGAATTGTTACCCTTCACGTGCTACGTGCACCGTGTAACGTGAATCGTGAATCTTCACATAAGCTACTTGAAAATTACAATATCAAATGATTAAGTTAGTGAAGAATACATTATTGGCACCTGCGCGTACGGCAAGCCATCGTGGAATCAGTGTAGGCTACTCGATGCACAAACCTTCTAAGCGTGCCTCAAACCACTGATGTCCCATATATAAATAAATATATATATATATATATGTATATATATGTATATATATGTATATATATGTACATATATGTATATATATATATATATGTGTGTGTATATATATATATATATAAATGATGTATA
>SDVV010028580.1:0-11936 GCA_016164225.1 Gammarus roeselii | reverse complement strand
TAAATAATAAACCTCCTAAATCTTCACAATTAACATGATTCACTAATATATAACAAACGTCCTAAGCAATACATTCGATAAAAGATTCAAATATCTTACCATCCTAAAATTCCTTCATAAATAAAATATATCGTAAATCCTTCACAAATAACAAACATAGAGTCACTAATATATAACTACAGTATCAGAGAAGTACAGCGTCCGAGTCACTATCAAATAACAAACATTCTAAGCAATACATTCGATAAAAGATTCAAATATATTACCATCCTAATTCCTACACAATTAACATATATCATAATTCCTTCATAAATAACATATATCCTATTTTTTCCTTCATTAAATCCTTCACAAATCATACATAGAGCCATTAATTATCCAGGGCGAAATATGCAGTCAATTTTTAGGGCCGTTTATGCACCTAATTTTTAGGGCCGTTTATGCACCTAATTTTTAGGGCCGTTTATGCACCTACTTTTTAGGGCCGTTTATGCACCTACTTTTTAGGGCCGTTTATGCACCTATATACTCTACTATTGCATAATATTAGCGAACAAAAGGCATAGTCTTTCTGGAACTTACCTAATTCAAATTAGCTACAACTCTTTGAGGAAATTAGAACGGATTCCATTGTTGAAACAATGTGAAGATTAAAAAGTGATTTCTATATAAATCATACTATAACAAAATGGCCAGGACGCACAACCCAGTTCCGATACAAAGATAATGCCGCCTGTTTCATCAGCGACGAATTGGTTATTTTCCACATTCTTTCTTAACGAATTTGACGGCCCTATGCTATTTTTCTGTATCTTAATTAACTAATTCAGGCTGCACCTCAATATGTTCTCAGCGGCGCCTCGTGCACGCACTACGATTGTTTTCTACGAAAGAAAATTTTCTTATCCACAATTCAAATAATTAAATTTTTGATAGATGGCAGTTCTGTCTAAAAATGCACCTTTGTTTAAAAAGGTTGTCAACTTCCTTCTAAAACAAGTTATATTCGATAACATATCAACATCACACGATGTAAATATGTCATTGTATAAATTTTGAGACATGTATTTATAGACACACAACAGTTTCCCTATAAATTGAAGGGTGGCCAATCTAGGCTGCCAAAAACTGCCTTTTCCTTGCAAAGCTCGAACTCATGACATGAAGCATCAGTGGCAAGCAGTGCCATCGGATGCGTCAACTCGACTGCGACGGCTCTTGAACATCACTGCACATGAAGGCTTTTATATCTAACTTCTCCCCGATGGGTCACCGTCCAGAGCCCGCTGAAAATGTATTCAAGTGGGGTTTTGCGCATCCATTGATTTTTGATCACAATACTGGAAAAAATATTCATGCGCTGGTGAAATAATTGTTTGATACCTATTGCTAGTTTCTACATTTTATTATCTAGCTACATCGTCATTTCATTTTATCCTGACATTATTTTTACCTGGAGTATTTTATTCTCTAAAATTACGACTATTTGAAATAATCGCCTAGCAGATATTAGTATGGTACCAGATGGGGAGGCATGCTCACAAAATGGTACGTTCTTCTTTTGGTTACTATTCTGAGATCAAAGTGCTTGTGTCGTTATTGATGTGTGCCTGCTAATAATTATATCTGGTAAAACGACGGACAACGAACGGTGGCAGACATGGGTAGACAACAGGAAAAGTAAAATTAGTTCTGTGTAATAAAATTGTGGGAAACGTACTGTATTCGCACATATATTCCGACATTTTGTCGGAAGATGAATACAGAAATCTGTTGAAATAACAGTGTAAATGTATGTATCCAGTAAAACAGTGAACCAGGCAATTTTTTCAAAAATTCGAAGTTTTTTAAGCTTAAAAAACTTCGAATTTTGTGAAATTTTCAACAACCTAAATTGTGAGTGAAAATTTTCCAAAATTATCCGTTGTTTAACATTTTTTTCAACAGTGATCGGTACCAGTTTAGATTTCTGCACAACGTAAGTCTGAGGCTCTACCCTACACGGACATAACGGAAATTAGTGACTTGACAGTCGCAAGCGACACGGCAAAACCATTCTTGGAATAACATGGGTGATCATTGCAGTACAATCGAACGAATCAAAAGTTTGTGATGTGAATTTGAATATAAAAAAATTGGCACCTGTGAACTAAATTGGAATATGACGACAGTATCGGTATCGGTGGCATCGGCCATTAAATGAAAAAAACGGTATCAGTGCCACACTGACATTCAACAAAAATCTGGATATGCAGTACCGATGTACAATTTACGCAAAAATAGGGTCTCTTTGTGTTTTGCATGAAGATTGTATGTTTTCGTGTGTATCAACATATAATACTTTTTCCTAGAAGCCTAGAGGAACCAGCTTTATGTGAATTCAAACTTACAAATGTGAATCTCTAACAGAGATATCGAAAACAAAACGCGAAAGGCCGCAATATCTGTCGTCTATAGTACAAGCTCATGAAGACCCTCTATATACAGAGTCGGATATCATTAAGAAATATATACCTCTTTATTCAAAAAAGGGAATATGATCTGATGAAATATTTCATGAAATCATGAGCAGTAAAACAGTTGGTCACCTGCAGTGGCTGAAATAATGATCGGAAAACTATCTATTAAATCACGATTCAAAATAGTTGGGAATTATTTCATAGACAAGCCTTAATATCATTTGTATACAGCAACTTTAGCTAGTTATAAATGCAGACCTTTGAAAAGCATCAATGCAGATGGTCTTTGAGACAGTCACTGACAACAGGTACCCTTTATGCGACTAATGGGTTTATATTTATGTAAATATACTATGTTACCTTTGATGGAGTCGCCGACATGCTGAGCAGCATATGATTTCAATTTATTTATGTCATACTATGTTATCTTACTTTGATACCTCAGCCCTGAACATCAATAAACATAGACAGCATTACAGGAGAATAGGAGGACATGTCGTGAGTAGGGGGAATTTGATCACAGAGAGGACAACTGCTCCCCCCTTGTCCGTTCATATTCCGCCACCGGCCGACCGGGGATGAAGTAGGATGGATGAGAGGTCAAAGCAAAGGTCGCCTTCATCTCATCCATGAAACATTGCCAATTATCTTTCCTAAAATGTATGATATTAGGAATTTACCGTGGGAGGCAGGAGAAGGAGGAACAGTCATCAATATTATTGTGATGATGATGGGTAGATAATCCAACCCCACAGTGATTTCGGTGGAGCAAGGCAGGCATGACATTTTTGGAGGAAGTGGTATCGTGTCTGAGGACGAGGGGCGAATATTCCTCGTCAAGGAGGCAAAAAACACTACTGTTGAAGGATTCATTCCCCTCTAGCTGACGCTCTGTCGTCGAACTTTCCCCGTAACTGTCTACTTCTACAAACTTGATACCCGCACTAATTCACTAGACCGTTCAGTGCCCTAGATTAGTTTTCAATCGACTCGATCAACTTTCATCTGTTCTCTCCAAAATAAATCGTAACATATGTGGTCTTTGAGTTCGTCACTAGCTATGTTGTTGAATCTGTGCTTTGTCTTTTGTTGAATCTGTGCTATTCCACTACGAGGGAAGCCTAACCTCAATAGTGACGCATTTTTTTGCCCACTGTCTTCCGCCGATTTCAAGGCTGGAAGTCTCCGCCGGATTTCGATGAGGGGTGAAACATCCGGTGCGTATGGCCGCCTTCACCCTCTATTTTTAGTCTAACTGTTTTATGATCGAAAAAAGATGGAGAACAAATAAAACACGGACTGACATATTTAAATTGGACTGATATATTTAAATTGGTGTGATATATTTGAATTGGAGATATATCATTCATGTTGAGACTTGATCAGCGCTCCGCCATGAGAGACGATAATGATTCCAAACCTGTAGTTAAAGAAACTTATCACACATAACAACTTACTCATTAGTAATAAACACATGTTTGTAAATGTCCCACTTCCCCGGGCTGGAGGCAACATCGCTAGTCCTCCCAACAGCTGAATGGTGATGTCGATGGGTATGGATTGAACGCAGTATTCAGTGACTTGAAGGATGTAGCATGTTGTAATAAACTCAGACCTATCTGCGGTGATACTGTTGCCAGGCGAAATCAATTTGAGTCATATATTAGAGCGGTCTAATTCAGTCGAAGGCAGAGGGTGAACAAATAGTCTAATTTATAAATCATTTAATGATACATTTGCAGTGTCATAGCGATTTCGAAATATGTATGCCCTTTCTGTTTATACCAAATTGTAAATTGGAATATTTATCAAAATTAAAAATCATAAAATGCATTATTTAAAGGCTTAATGTGGTTATTCTGAACACTGAACACTTCTGAACACTTCTCAAGGATGGGCAATTTTTGTGACCTTAGTCTCGCCCTCCCTAGCATCAAATGTTATTACAGTGCTCTAAAAAGTCGTTTATAATTGCAACATAATTGCATTAGTGAAATTTTTGTATTTGTTAACATCAGAATAACATCACAATTAGCGGTTATGTGGAGGGAATACTTTTTATGAGCCCGAGATAGAAGTTAACCAAGATTAATGAAGCAAATATATACTTAGGCCATATAATTTAGGGCTAACCCTGTCTGATGACAAAAAAAAAGTTGTCATAAGCGGGATGATTTTAAAGTTGTTAACAAACGCCAGATGAACTTACGTCCGTAAGAAATTTTGTAATTCCAATTATTTGTATGCAATGGTATCCACAACGCTCGTATTTTGTATTTGTCTAGTGATATTTAAGTGAATAAGACATCACTGTTCAATTGCCGAAGTCCCAAAGCTCAACTCAATATCGACCATGATGAACTCCGAAGACCAGAGCAGTTGGCAGCAGTGCGCTCGCCAACAGTCGTCAAGCGGAATTACTGCAGCAAGTACAAACATTGTTGGGAACTAACCTCATCATTTAAACAAGATATTCAATCATTTCCAAGAACATGGAACTGCTAGAAGGGGCTTGATGAAACTAGGCGATGAATAGGTAATGGCATGGGTTTCAATAATGGTCGACGGCAGAGTGCATTCCGGCAGTGGGGTGTGAAGACGGCTTAACAGTTATTTTCAAGAAGTACCTCAATCTCAGTAAGGAACAAATGTTGCCAGCTGTTAGGTCGGAGATATTCAGCTATCGACAGGATGGTGCTTCTTCTGACTCCTCCAACGAACTTCGCATTTCTACTCGTCATGTTTTCGCAACGAATAATCAGCCTCCAAACAAACCAGTCTTGGCCCTCTCATGGCCTCGACCTTGGCCCGCTCAACTACTGGTTTTGTGGTGAGATGGAATTCATTGTCTACGAACGCAAGACAACGACAATTGAATAATTGGAGAAACTGTTAAGTGCGACAGAAAAAAATTGTAAAAAGCTCGACGCGCGCTCGCACTTGAGCTTCAGCCGAAGAGTTCAGATCGTCGCTTACAAAAATAGTTCCAATTTCGAATTTGAAACTTGTTTTTTGTCATTTGCTTCATTGAAACATTCAAACTGAACTCTTTTTTAATCAATGCCATTATTTTTCAAGTTAGATATGTTATATTATGTTGATTTTATACAGCGTTTAAATTGTAATACAATATCTGAACGCCTTTTAAATTTTGTTTTTGTCTTTGATAAATCATGCTTCGTCAAATAAAGTTTTTGTCTCACGGACCTTGCAATAAAACAAGACAGTTTTAGTAACATACAGATTAGATATATCGTAGGAATACCAAATACCATCCACCTTGGGTCCGAAATAAGACCCCAGAGTAGAAGCAAAAAAAATCAAGCAAATCAAGTCAATGTGACTAATGGTACTCTCAAATGTTACTACGTGAACGCTAGAAGTCTCAGAGACAAAATCGAAGAATTAGGTATCCTTGCGTTGAATGAAAGTATCGACATAATAGCTATCACCGAATCGTGGATGAAATCGAGCACCAGGCATTATTTAGGCGAATTTACTCTTCCCGGTTACTCACTATTTCACAAAGATAGACAAGGCCGAGAGGGCGGAGGAGTGCTGTTTCTCGTAAAAAACACTCTGCAAATATTAGAAGTTATCATTCCAAACAACAGGCACGACATAGTATCAATCAAAGTAGTCGGAAAACATATAAAATGTCAAATCACTCTCGTTTATCGCCCCCAAAAAAGCAAGGTTGCAGATGATATCGATTTTTAAAACACCCTCGTCGATGTCGTCACAACACAACACAGTGTTGTACTTGGCGACTTCAATATCCCCGACATTGATTGGGAATCAGACGAATGTACTGCCACCGGCCAACGTCTGATTGATTTTGCAGACGATAAGTTCATGACCCAAATGGTGAAGTCACCTACAAGAGGTAGCAATATTCTTGATCTCCTATTTAGTGCAAGCGACTTTCATGTCACGAACGTCGAAGTAGGCGAACCACTCGGAATTAGTGACCACAACTGTATCAATTTTTTTATAGAGCTCGAGTTGTAAACAAAAACAAACTGCGAAAAAGTCCCTAACTTCAGATTAGCTAATTTTGATGACTTAAGAGAGTCAATAACGTCAGCAAAATAACCCTCGGACAAGATGTCAATCAATCGCTGGACTATTTCTTGACTGCGCTTAAAAATATCAAACATGAGCATATCCCGCGCAAAAACAGGTGAACAGCATCCTATCAGCCCAAGTACTGGAAAGGAGAATTGCAGCGCCTTCATTCACAGAAGAAAGCAAAGCACTCGGCTAAGCAGAAACATCCACATGACAACGTAATAAAAAATGAATAAAAATTAGCAGACGAGATCTAAAGAGGGTCCTCAAACGTAAGAAGAAAGATTATGAAAACGAAATTGCTGCTAATGCCAAAACTAATCCGAAACAATTTTTTGTTTATATTTCGAGCGAAAAAAATGTAAAATCTGTAATAGGTCCTCTCGAGAACGATGTTGGTGAGCTAGAAACGGACGACACAAACATGAGTGTTATACTTGACGAATACTTTTGCTCTGTATTTACGTTAGAGAATCAGGATATTCCTAATCCTGAAAATATCGTAGCGGCAAAGCAAATTGAAGCCCTCACCACAGTGAACTTTTCCACCGCCGAAGTTATTAAATACATAGATAAATTGAAAGTCACTAAATCTCCAGGTCCAGACCAAATTCATCCTAGAATTCTAAAAGAGACTAGAAACGAAATCACCGAACATTTATCAAGCATTTTCACCCAACCTCTCACAAATGGCACCTGCCCCTCTAAATGGAAAGAGGCCAATGTTACCCAAATTTTTAAAAAAGGGCATAAAAAGTGTCCCGGCAACTACCGTCATATTAGTCTCACCTCAGTCATTGGCAAGTTGATGGAAAGTTTGATAACTGATAAAATTAGAGAATTCTTAGGATCAAACAAAATGATTGGTGACTCCCAGCATGGTTTTAGGCACAACCGTTCCTGTCTTACAAATCTGCTACTCTTTTTCAGAAATATAATCGAAATCCACAACACAAAATCTCCAATCGATATCATTTACCTTGACTTTCAAAAGGCCTTTGACAAAGTCCCACACAAGCGCCTAATTAGTAAATTGCACAGCATCGGTATTCGAAACGAGCTTAACAGCTGGATAAAATGCTGGCTTACGGAAAGACGGCAGCGAGTTGTACTTAACGGAGCTTCCTCCCCCTGGAGTAACGTTACAAGCGGCGTGCCTCAAGGATCCGTGTTAGGGCCAGTTCTCTTTATAATATTTATTAACGATCTCGATAGCAACGTACTCTCAAACATTAGCAAGTTTGCAGACGCTACTAAGATCGGAGGAAAAGTGCAAACTGAACTAGAGTGAACAAAATTGTTGTGTGGTAAGAAAAGTGGCAAATGAAATTCAATGTCGACAAATGCAACGTTATGTACATAGGTCTTCATAACCCCAAACTCGAATATTCAATGTCTGGAATAAAACTCATTCCCGTCACCGAAGAGAGAGATTTAGGTGTCATCATTAGTAACAACTTAAAAAGCAGCAAACAATGTAACGATGCTGCCAAGAAAGGCAACAAAATGCTAGGTATGATATCCCGCACTATCTCACACAAAAACCAGCACAGTATGCTCAAGTTATTTAATGCGTTTGTTAGACAGCATCTCGAGTATGCCGTTCAATTCTGGTCTCCATTCCTTAGAAAAGACGTTATTAAACTTGAGAAGGTTCAACGTAGAGCTACCAAACTCATCCCCTCGCTGCGGAATAAATCGTACGAAGACAGGCTTCGTGAACTCAATCTTTATTCGCTAGAGAAACGTCGAGTCAGTGGCGACATGATAGAAGTGTAGAAGACTATGAAGGGTAAGGAAAACGTCGACCATGCGAGCCTTTTCACTCTAGATACAAACGGAGTGACTAGGAACAATGGATACAAAAATTTTGGGAAACGTTTCTCACTCGACATCACGTGCAATTTTTTCACGTATAGAGTTGTCGAAGAATGGAACAAACTTCCAGCGGAGGTTGTAAACAGCAATACAATCGAAACGTTTAAGTCGCGGCTCGATAAGTTCTACATAAATCGCCGATAAATAGCTAAACCGTTCCATTTCCTGTTGTTATAATAAAATAGAAATAGCACACGAAGCTCTCCTAGACGTTCTACTTCAAAACTAATCCTCTTGCTACCAGAAGGCAAATTAATTTGGGCCAATTGGCCTCTTAGACGTTCTACTCCAGAACTAACACTGATGCTACGAAAAGGCAACCTCGTTTGGGCCAATAGGCCTGTTGTTGTCTTCCTACACTTGTAAACACTTGTAAGCCTCTTGCCCACGATCCCATCACTCTCTAAGTTACTGTGTATATGACAAAAAAAATCAAACCGATTCAAGCGAGATCATATCAAATTCATTTCTTGTTCCTGGCGAGGAACTGGGCCACAACCTTGAATCCTTCATAAGTTTCCTCTCCAGTTGGGATGATCTGTGACGCAGGAAGCTCGAAACCAAACAGACCAGTGTCACGAAGTTCGACCGTGTAAGCGTATTCTGAGCCTCCTTCACCCAGAGCCCAGTCGTCGGAGCCGCCGGCAGCAATGTCTGTTAAAATAATGAATGAAAACTTAGTTTAATCGAACAAGTTCTAAACCACACTGAATTTAGTGAATTCCAAAATGCAAGGTAAAACATTCACCGTGACTACAAACATAAATATAATATAGTAAGCATTAACTGGATTAGTTTGTTAAGGTAGTCCACTTTAGGAAGATATCATGACTAGCAAGAACGGTTGTGCGTAGTGAATGGCAGTATGTTTCATGCAATTAACTGGAATTCAATTTAGTCAGAATTCTAGGTTGACGAAAACGCTGGTTGAGGGGATAATTAACGATAGATTTTTACCATTTCCCGTCGCGATTTCTTCCGATGAAAATTTGATATTTTTCGTACCATACAAAAGAATAATCACACTATGAAATAGAGCAGTACGGCTGTCTTACTCACAGATGGTATTAGTAGAGGAGCCGATCTCGTACTTTGTTCCGTAGACGGCAGTGAGGGCAGACACGGCGTCCTGGGCCAGAGCGTCCTTATGAACGAGAAAACATCAAGATCAGTCCCAACAGATAGCTACAGAAGATATGCATACCCCGGCAATCATGGCAGTACCAAATTCGGTATTGTTCCAAACAAGACATTGCCTCATTACTGGGCGCTGCATGGCATGAGGCCGATGTGAACATGGACTACTATTGTGGCTTCATCAAAAAAAAACGGTTATGACGACGCCAACCTGATATGTATGGAACAGTGTTTTTATAAGAGAAATACAATCAACCCCTGGGAGACGAGGACCCAACAACGCTGAGCAACGCTCTGGGACTTCATATTGACATGGCTCAGGAAGACGACCGCGCCAGTACAACAATAAAGTCCATCAAGCCACATTTAAATCTGGTCTTAGGGTACTCATTCACCTGCAAGGCCGTCACAACAGTGCAATAGTACCTATGCATATATCTTTAAATCTCCCAATAAATTGCTCCAATAAATTACCCGCCCTGTATGATGCACCTGACACCTGCATCTACGCTGAGGACTTGCGAGGCAGCGTCCAAAAGAGTTGTTGCCGATTGCCGCACTGCGGCAATCGGTAACAACAACACAACTCGAAGAACGAACCATCGCAGAGCACCCGAGCACATGTGACCAGCTGGCACTCGGGCCCTTCGTGAGCCGAGCGGAAAAGCAAACGAACCTCGGCCAAAGGACAAGGACCATATACAAATAAAGCACATAAATGTGAGAAGTCTTCTGTATAAGATAGGCTAGATCAAGCTAATGCCAAGGGAAGAAAATGTTGATTTACTCTGCCTGACTGAGACATGGTTTGCCGCCAACACGGACAGCTACTTCCTCCAGATAGACTGGTATGAACTGTTCAGAAAATACCGATGTAACAGAGGAGGCGGAGCCTGTATCGATGGCAAATATGAGTTCACAGCCGGGATATTGAAAACGGACGGAACTGGAGACAAAGTCGACGATGTTTGGATTACCGTACAAGTAGGAAAAACTAAATCCTTCATTGTCAGAGTTATTTATAGGCCACCCAAAGCCAGCAACCAGTCAATCAGATATATAGAATCCAAGATCCAGGCAACAGATAATTTGAAGAAGAATATGTACGTCGTAGGAGATTGCAATGGCCATCAACTAAAATGTAATGGATTTGCCCCCATCATTAAAAAACAAAAATGGAGCAGCTCATTGAGGAGCCAACTAGAATCACGAAAGACAGTAGCTCACTGCTTGATCTGATAATAACGAACAATCGGTCGTCTGTACTAAGCAACAACGTTTGTGAGTCACTCGTCGAGCACCAAGAAACAAGCTGCCGTAAAGAACAAAAGAAAACTACTCACGAGATTTACTTAAACAAGAGGTATAGAACAGAGTACCATTGCTTAACAGTTTGCGTAACAAGGACGACGTGAATATTTAGTCGGCCATTTTCACAGACCTGTTCACAGCAGCTCTCGACACAGTTGCACCAGTAGTACGAAGAAATTGACACGCCCTCCAAACAGCTGGATGACTCCTGTACTCAATCAGGAAACGAAAAACTCAAAATTTCGTCAAAGGGTAATGAAAAAGCCAGCCACGAAAAATAGCAAGAACACAAATAACAAGGATTCAAATGATGAACAGCGGGTTTTGAACGTTTTACAAATGGCTTCCGACTCGCTAAAAAACGCGAGGAAAACTGATAGACAAAGCAAGGAGAAACGCACACCTCGCTGATTTGGAGCAAACAATAAATAACCCGAAGCAGACTTGGAACATCCTTGACAACATTGTGCCCCACAAGAAACAAAAAAAGTCTATCAATTACGAAAAACATACAGAAACAGCCGAACATTTCATCGATATTTTCGCTAACGTTGGAAAGCACACACACGAAGAGGTTATGATCTGGCATAACAAAATTCCTAACCCCGGCAAATGCCAATTCGGCTCAAATTTCCCTCCCATTACACATGGAGGATCGAATGTGGTCACCGAACCTGGCAGGCATACCTGAGATTGAATAAGCCACGAATTCCTGCGGGGACGATGTCATAGCGCTGCAGTTCCTCAAGGACTGGTTAGAAATTGCTCTGTCATATCCAGGGTGGGCACTGCCCACTACCCACACAAATAAACACACAAGAACTAATAAATCCCACATAAAAACATTTAAAAACACCACCTAAAACACATTCAAATTCAAAATCAAGTGAAACTGTGTAACTATTATATTAATTTGTATACAATTTTCAAACAAATATGGAAGTATATGAAACAGAGAGAAGAAATGGACATATTAAGTTTGCATATTATTTTATTATTATTAATTATTGCGCATACGGCTAGTATAGGCATGTGAGGTATATATATATAAATATATATATATATATATATATATTACAT
>SDVV010028579.1:0-11936 GCA_016164225.1 Gammarus roeselii | reverse complement strand
TTTATTTATTTATATGTATATATGTATATATATATACATAGTTATGTATATATATGTATATATGTATATATATATACATAGTTATGTATATATATGTATATATGTATGTGTATGTATGTGTATGTATGTGTACGTACGTACGTACGTACGTACGTACAAGAAAAATAAGGGGGGAAGTTGGCGCATCCAGCAGGTAGATCCAAAGCTAGAATACCAACATGTTACAGAATTACCCCCCCCCAACCTAATCAAACCCAAACAGATCATCACCCAGAAACTCCGCGAGCAATTCCTTTATGCAGCTAGGGAAGATGACTTCACCACTAAACTTGGAAGGCTGTTCTACAACTGAACACATCGTGCTCCAAAGAATCTCTTCTTGTTGTCTGTATTACAAGCGGGCATCAAAAGCTTACAGGGATGGCCTCGTGTTCCTGCATCAAGAGCTCTCCATAAAATACCCCCGAGTTTGGCCCCACCATCCAACCTGCAGAAGATCTTCCAGTAAGGTCCGCCCTGAGAAACCTTCCTCATATAGAAAACAAACCAAGTTGCTTGAGTCTGGAAAAGTAATCCAATTCAGCCAGACCATCAACACTTCTTGTCCATCTTCTCTGCACAGACTCGAGCAATCTCACATCCCCAAGAAAACCCACATTCCACGCCCACGAACAATAATCCATGAGAGGCCTGATGTTCATCACCTAAAGGGACACCATGAAGTGAGGACTACAGCAAATGGTGGATCTCAGCAGTTTATTGGCTAATCCTAAAGCCTTACCCACCACCTTTCTGACATGATGGTGGAATTTCAGTTTGCATCAACCACCATAACAAGGTCCCTGTGGGATAGAATTAACTTCAAAATAGTACAGAGCCAGCGTATTCTCATCAGTTCACTCAGCAATCCCACGAGCAAACCTCAGCACCACACACTTCTCCGAGTTCAGCCTGAAGTTCCAAGATGAAGCAACTGCGCTAACTCAGTACAAATCGGTCTGCAGATATGACACACCAGGCTCCTTCACTTTCTTGTACCATAGGTACAACTTTTAGTTGTCAGCAAATGCTTTAAAAAAGTACAGCACTCCATTTGTGTTGTGATTAACGTATATCAGAAATATCACATGGCCCAGCATTAAACCCTGCACTAACCACCTCTTGACTCACTACAACACCTACCAACAGCAACCCTTGAAGAACAACCAGTCAAAAACAAACAAATCCAGCCAAGCTAATCTGGCTCAACTCCCACCACCCTCAGCTTGTGAATCAACACGGACCAAGAAACTGCATTGAATGGCTTTTTTAAAAATTGAACAGCACATCATCCACAACAAAGCCATCATCCACCCAGTCTGAAACATCCAAAAAAGCCAAGAGAAGCTGATCCCCACTAGACCCAAATTTCTGGAATTCAAACTGGTGAGGGGAGAGAATCTCATTACTCTCAAGAAACTTGACCAGACCAGAAACAATCTTTTCCAAACTCTTGCAGCACACAGAGGTCAGACTTGCAGGGTGGTAGTTCAGAGGATCATACCTTGACTTACCCTTGAACAGGGGGATCACAATTGACTCCAGCCACAAATCTGAAAGAACTCCACAAAGTAATGACCTTTGAAAAATAATTAACAAAGGCCCCTACACTGCACCCGCACAACTCTTCCTCATGTAAACAGCTTCTGCACCGGGACCAGTCCATCCAGCAAAAAGTTTTCCTAATTGTAAAACGACACACTTGCTGAGGTTCAATGACAAATTCTACAAAGATGCAGTCTGGAATACTTTGTCAAGGTCCTTCTGCAAAGCAGACACACCACCAGCAACATCATGACAAGGAAAAGACAAATAAATTTTAAAATCATCAGCAAATGCACCGGATACGAGGCCATCCATTTAAAAAATTAACACATATGAGAAAGGGTACTGGACCCAAGACTGAGCCATGTGGAACCCCATTTAGGACATCCCTTGGCTCATTATTCACTCCATCAACCCAACACACAATTCAAGAATCAAGATACCCACCAATCCACCCCTACGCAACATCAGAAACTCCCAGAGCTTGCAACTTCAGAAGCAAAATGCAATGGGAAACATCAAATACTTTTGAAAAATCAAGCATGGCTATATCTACAACCAAGCCAACATCAACAGGCTTGACTACATCCAAATAGACCAGTAACATCTTACCCTCTGTTGAGTTAGCCTTCCAAAATCCAAACTGTCTGGAAGAAAGGAGCTGGTTAAACTCTGAATGGTCCACCAGCTCAGCAACAACAATTCTCTCCATCAACTTGCAACAAACAGAGGTAAGACTAACTGGACAATAATAAAGAGGATCATATCCAGATTTACTTATAAAATTTGGAATTACCAATGAACATCAATGCATCAAGGAGCACTCCACTCTGAAGAGAAAGGTTAAAGATTATAAAGTGAGGCTGTGTCAGTTGCATAGCACACTCCCTCAGCAATTTTGGGTGAAGCCCATCCATGCTCATTGCTAAACTAACATTGAGCCCCGACAACGTCAAGGACATTACAAGACCTTATGGCAAACTTGCTCATTTCACCTTCAAACAACTGGAAAGGAGCAAGATTAAGAGGAACTTCCACTCTGTATACGCCAGAGAAGGCAGACGACTAGAGCTTAACCATCTACAGCAGATCATGAACCAGCTGTCCACCTGCATCACAAAGTGGTCCAACACCAAGGCAACCCTGCTTCTTCCTTTGTATGTAAGCATGGAACAGCTTTGGAGAGTCACTATTCTGCTGCATTAGGTGTTCCTTGTACTGAGATCAGCTGAATAAAACGTGATTTCAAAACTGACAGTTGAGATCAAGTAAGATAGCTAGTGACTCCAAAGTATTTTGGTCATTCCTGCCAAATATCTTTCATGAAATCTTGTACTCATTCCATGCATTTGCTTTTCTCACCTTTAGCCCATGAGGAGGCCTGACAGACCATGGCACCAGAGTCTCTCCAGCAAGAGGAACGTATAATTCTATCAGTCTCCTCAGTATAGTGAGGAACACGTTATATGCCTCACCAACTTCCAGGTAGACAATTCAAGAGGCCAATCAATTCTTGACAAAGCTTCGGTGATAGCGCCGTCATTACCCCGGGGCCAGAATACCTCCGAGCTTGATGTCCTGCACCATCTGGTTCCCATACATTTGCAAACAAATAATCACAAATGACAGGTCCAGAATGTTGCCAGATAGAAGAAAAGTGACTCCCTCAACCACTGATGCATACCACAAGCTGCAAAACAATCCAAGAACAGATAATCAATCAAGTTGATATTCTCTCCCTGCACTAACTCATCCGACCACTTCACCAAGGGCAGGTTGAAATCCCCTAATACGACAACCTCCCGACCAACACAGAAGTCACTACTCAAATATATCAGATCAAGATTTTCCTGATCATCATATGATGGTCCGTAAACAGCCAAAATCCACACAGCAAGTAGACCAGAAAAAACTGTTTCTACATTTGGTGCTATATTGAGATTTTTTTATACTTTTGTTTCTTTCATTACAGGTTTTAGCTTGAGTAGCTAGCTGTTTCTGGAGGCATTAGTAAAGAATTAACTTGTTCGAATATTTCAGTATAGCTTTTAGAAGTGTTTATCAAAAATAACTACTCTATTGAACAACATGATTCCTGTCAAGGTGAGTGTTAGGTTAGCTAGCTAAATGAAGTAGCTAGGTAGCTATTTTAAGAACAATGTTCATTTACTACCTTATCCATTAATCATTATCTTTATTTATGTTAATTCATGAGAATATAATTACTTTCTTATGAG
Organism: Gammarus roeselii; assembly: GCA_016164225.1. NCBI lineage: Eukaryota > Metazoa > Arthropoda > Malacostraca > Amphipoda > Gammaridae > Gammarus > Gammarus roeselii. The sequence continues at coordinate 8,115 of SDVV010028579.1, read as the reverse complement.
TTGGGATATCTAAAATGAACTAAAATTATTTTTGTTTTAGGCTTGGAAAATAATGTCCTCAGATTAATTTAATTCATTTATCTTGTCTCCTCATAAAATAGCTAATTTCTGTGAACATATTTTTTTTGCGCATATATATATTACTCACATCTTAAGCAATTTTTTATGTACTGATGTATCTGTGGTATTTACCTTAATTTGGATTATCAATATTGGTGTAAAATCAGCTAATAGCTAGGTACCACCAATCCTTTTTTTATTTTTCATATTGGACACATTAATAGCTATGTGATAAACAGTAAAAAATGTAATGTATGAATATTTTATATGCATGTGTAAAATTTCCTCACAGTAATTGCAAGAGCTAATAATTTTGTATAGCTACTTAGGTACTTTTTTTTGCCTCAAAGTGGGTCAGGATAGCTACCGCCTAACCCCCAACTGCGTTCATGTCTGTTGCTTGTGCTGTGTCATAACCATGTGCATGTTGCTGATGCGCTTGCCTGATGATGGGGCATTTTAGTTATCTTCATAGCCATGTTATCCACTAGATTTATCCAGGAAAAGTACTTGCCCAATCATGTTTTAACATCCGCATGTTTGCGGTGGTTGACAAACAAGGCATAGCTACATTTTATTTCTTGTATTCCCAAAAGTATTTCATTGAGTAGCTAATTGAGGTGGCTGGACAGCATGGCAGGTAAAACTGGTTTCAGCCAAACAAATCATCTCTAACACGACAGTACAGATCTCTTGAACTACCTTTCAAGTCAACCTGGGAAAAAGAACTAAACCTACAAGTTGCTAGTAAATAACTTTTTTTCCTCTATCAACTCATTGCAGTTTAAAAACTGGCAGTTTTCTGTTGCGAGTAACTTTCTTTTTATGGTGTTAGTTGCCTGCTCCTATGTTGAATGGCCTCCACTTTACATATGAGGTGACCTTTTTGCTTGCTTGCTTGCCCAGCAGATAGTGTTACTCATGTGACCTTGAGGAATTGCAACCCTGCATAGTTGCTTGACTTTTCAATAGTTCATGCTGCTTATTCATGTCTTATGTTGGTTTCCAGCTCAAGTTTTCAGCATCTAGGTTACTGGGTACATCTAGGGCTGAGACCTTAGCCCTAGGGTGCAAGAGATTTGATCTTAGGCCTCCCTGCTTTCCTTGCTTGGTCTTTTCATTAATTTTTGACAGTTAACAAAAACATGACTGAAGGATGGTTGCCTGTGTACCTTGCTCTATATGACAACTGGGAGGCCTAATTTTGTTTAGGGAATTATTTTATTATGTGCTTTTTTTCTGGGAATGATTTTGTTTCAGGATTAATTTTCTTCTGGGAGCACTCATGTTGAAGCGCAATTTTGTTTAGGAGGAAATTTTGTTAAGAGAACAATCTTTTTCTGAGGAAACTTTGGTTCCAGGAGCTTTTGAAATAAACAATTATGGGTCAGAAACGTATTCTAAGATGGTTTTGTTTGCATCTAATTTACTCAACACTTTTTGCAAATTGATCAAGATGTTTATTTTTGGAACTGTTGATAACATAGCCTTTTGTCTACCTATCCACCCTAAACTCTTCACAGTAAACCAGCTAGAGCACATGCATGCAGAGCAGTACTGTTAAGAGACCTTATCTTTTAGCTACACCCTGGTTTGAGGACATATAATTTCTTTGATCACGAACGGATTATGACTGATGAGATTTTCCTCATTTTAGGTTGGGATCCTCGGAGGGTCTGGACTGAACAAAGCTAGCCTTTTCATTCTTGAAAAGGAGGAGAGTGTTACTACACCCTTTGGAGCCCCTTCTGATTCACTACAACATGGAAGTATAGCGGGTGTGCCGTGCATTCTTCTACCAAGGTAGCTATGTATTGATGGTTAGCCAGCTAGCAATATCAATCTGAGACCTTTATCTGCAATAAGGCACCTGAACCTTGCTTGCAAATTTTTGCTATCTATCTAGATTTGATAGCTAAGGAATTGTTGGCTGTGTTGTAGCTACTTGAAAGCTTCACAATTTGATGGATACAATCCTGCACAGCTGAAGAAGGACCCAAAAAAACTACCACCCCATTTGTGTTTTGGTACCCATATTTTTTAAAAAAAATTTTTGCTTGCTCCCTTTTTCCATAGTTATTTGCTGCTCTTGTGCATGATCCAGTGCACTAGAAAGCTTTGTCATTTGAATCTAATATTGTGCACAAACAAGATTAGGAATGTTTTAATCTAATCTTGTGCAGCATTGAAATGAGTTTCAAGGCTGCATGTGCAGTCATCATTCATTGGATATCCATTCCCTCTCTTTTTAGTTATTTCCATTTGATTAGGTCATTTTTCCACCTATGAATAACTAATTTTATTCATTACAATTTGGTCTTATTCAGACATGTCTGTTTAGGTGATAATTCATTTGATATAATTTACTAGCTAGCTACTGCATAGCTACATAACTAAACTATTTGTGCACATTACTGATTGCTAAAAATGTCATCATTTTTTTAGCAAAGCTGGTTTCCTACCATACATCTCCACACCAACTCAATATGAGCACTAGCTACCTGATATTGGTGTGTAAATAAGATTCATTGTCATCATAGTCATTGACCCTGGGTGGTATTCCTCTAGAAAAGAGGTGGCCAACAGCAAGATATTGCTCCCTCTCCTCTCCATCCACATGCTCGACTACTAAATCTTAGCCCCTCTGGTGCACAAATGCATCCAGTCAGAATCCTATTTACACCCAGTCAAGAATGAGCTCAGGTGGTAGGCTATCCAGTTTCTCATCAAGACAGTCAAGGGTGGGATCACACTTGGCAGAGCTGTGCCAGACTCATCCATTCACAAGATTCTCCACTCACCCCTATTCATTGCAGGTTTTCTTACTTCCCCTCCACAGATAGATGCCCGTTTCCTCCAATGTAATCTTTATGCCAACCATCCACCTATACCTTGAACTTCCTGTAAATCTATGCCCACTCGCCTCCACTTCCACCACCCTTTTCACCAATTTCCCATCACCCATGCTCTCCATGTTTAAACCACCACAGATTTCACAAACCTACTTGGTCCTCCAGCTCAATTACCATTCCTGTTCTGATCCTCATTAATAATTCCCATCTACATCCTTCTGGCCATCTTCCTCTAACATATCTATATATAATGCATTTAACTTTCTCATCCCCCCTCTGCATCTCAGTCCTAATCAGCTTGTTTCAAACAACTGTCTCTTTAATACCAAACCTGAGGTCCTGCATCTTGTAACATTTCATTCAGTGGGCACAACACGTACACCTTCATCTCTCATAGGCACACAAGAGCCAAAGTACAGTCACCACCATATAAGATTGCCAATTGTGATATTTCTGTTGTCTAATTTGTTGATGGAAAATGTTTTTTGAAAATAAAGCAGCTCTGCATGTAATAAAATATCATTGAACTTACTTAAACTTTTTAATCAGTTTTATTATGTAATATCATAAGATGTGTAATTGAAGAGCATAAGGCATATTAGCTATGTCAAAAGTATTATTATGGAGCTACCTTACTTGAATTGTTCTAATTAGTCTGTTCTGGGATGGACAATTTTACTTTCCAAGACTTTCAAAATTGTCAAACATGAAACACTTTTCTCTCTACTTGGAACTCTATTTATGTAGACACTGACTCAGCTTGCATCGACACTCCATGAGCACCTCAATACTTTTCTTTGTATCCACATTGACTTGATTTTCTTTGGTCACACACTCTACCATACTTACTCACCAGCACTTACATAACTTTTTCCCCGAGTCAGCTACCAATGCAATATTGCTCGTGAACATGCAATTGACTCAACTGCAAACATTGCCTGTTAGAACCCAACTGTTCTAAACCTGGAACGAATTACCTTGCATTGACTTCTAAAACAACGGTATTCAAATACACTCTGAAAACCATAGATAATAACACAACCCTGTCTTGTTCCCACTTTCATCAGAAACCATTTGCTCACCTTGCTTCCTACTCTGACAACGCTTTTACTCCTGCTAACATTGAAATTATGGATTGCCATTGCATTGCATCTCTGTCCACTTAGGTGTATGCCTCCTCTAGATCCATGAAGGCTTTTTAGGTATCTACTTTTTACACACCTGAACCATATCAAATGTCTAATTGAGTCACACTCTCAAAGTCACACAGCTTCTTGACTGTAGCATCCATACCTCTCGAATTGCTACATTCACATCCTTCTGCTGCTCAGTGCATAGCCAATGCCAGAATGCAAAGCTACACAGAAGGCACAAATGCCACATGAGAAACAGGAGAACCAATCTTGGTGTAGCACTGAACAATCTGAAAATCTTTGCTTCAAAGGAATTGAATTGAAATCTTTGATCAGTCATCACTAAACTAAAAAAATCTGACCAAGTTGAAGAAATGCAGGATTTCCAGGCTAAATTAATCCAACTCCAAAATACATAATACAAGTGGTCTGTTGATGCCTGTTTGAATGAGACACATCAACCCCGTGAATTACTTGTGCTCTCAGGCTGTTCTACACATTTACGCACCTTACTAAATAACCTACTGCAAACCTCACAAGAGCAACGAGGCACGCCCAACCGAAGGTCCAATCCTTGTTGAGAGCAAAACAATTCCCTTCAAATCCAGTGACTCGATTTGCAGTAGCTTTCAATACTTAAGCCAGTTGGCATGAATCAGCTTTCCCTTGACCAAAAACAAAACCCGGAATCCCCAACTTGACACTACAGACGAGATTCTCAGGATCTTCAACACCCTGTTTCCATCTTAGTTGGATGAGCTCCAGCAGTTTATTGTCTCCACAATAACTAGTGTTCCAGACACTCAACGCGTACTCAGCAAGAGGACCAATATGAGCTGCATATCAAGAAACCATAAACTTAGATCAGCATACAGCTGACTTCAACAGAGTTTGTGAGTCCACCAACCATTCAATCTCCACCTCACCTAGCACAGAGCACATGTTTCACTGCCTCACCAACCATTTAATAACCTGTACTCCACCTTTCCTGAGACACTTGCCTGCAATGTCATCTAAATCTGTCACTTTCATTGCCAGCACCGCATCCTGTAGCTGCCTTTTCTGTTGTTGTGCCCACAACATTTCTTGGAAAGAGGTGTCCTGAAGATTGATGTGGGTGAAAGTAATGTTAGGCATAGAATAAAGGGCGTTTATGAGTGCGTACGGACCTGATAGAGAGAGGAGTAAGGACCTTGACCTTGATGCAAGAGTTGCAGATACAGTAGTAGATTATGTGATAGGGAGGTATGGTGTTCCTGGTAGTAACGTCCAAGGAAAAAACCTTATAGGTCTGTGCATGGAACAGAAGCTGGTCGTCGGAAACAGCCTGTTCATGATGCAAGATACCCGCAAGTACACATGGGTAAGGATGGCCCATGGTGCAGTGGTGGAGAGAGCACTGATTGATTTTGTGCTGATTTTGAGGAGTGGTGGGAGGCTGTTAGATGTGCAGGTGTTGATAGGGGTGGGTGGAGGAGTGTCTGACCATCTGCTGGTGGAAGGAAGATTGAGAGTTGAATATAGGTGGAAGGGCAACAAAAGAGAGGGGGAGGAAGAGAGGTAGTGAAAGTGAGTGAGCTAAATGTGAAAAGCAGAGCTGATGACTCCCAGCGAACGTTGAGGGAGTAATATGACAACGTGAGAGGGCAGGACCTGCAAGGTGTGAAGGAAGAATGGGAGACGTTCAGAGATGCCTTGTTGAAATGTTCGAGAAATGAGTGAGGCGTGCCCATTTTGGGCAGATGCAGACGAAGGGCTGCAAGTGGTGGAACGAGGAGGTCAAACTGGCGGTAGCGCAGAAAAGACTAGCTTTTGAGGAGTGGTTGCAAGCGAGGTTGGTGGTGGCCTATGACGACTATAAGGAAATGGGGAAGGAGGTGAAGCGAGTGGTGAGGAGAAGAAATAGGGATGCTGATGCCAGGTGGGCAGACAGTTGTGCCAGAATTTTGAGAGCAAAAAGATGTTCTGGAAAGGTTAGGAAGGCAAGAAAGGGAGACCAGAAAGAAGATGGCAGTGAAAGATGAGAGCAGCCAGTTGTTGACGGAAATTGGTGGTGTACGGGAAAGGTGGGCGAAGTATTTTGATGAATTGTTGAATAACAAGGATGACAGAGAGGCTGGCTGACTTTGTTGCTGTGGTTGGTGGTGCGTGTATGCCGGGTTTTGGAGAGAGACTTGGTGCGGACATTACTAGGCCGCCGTGGCCGAGTGGTTAGCGTGTCCGACAGCTGTGTCAGCCTCTGGTGCTGTATGTCGCGAGTTCGAGCCTCGGCATGTTCTCGACGGTCTTGTGGCGGGGAGATTAGGTGCCTCCCCCCTCTGTGTCAGCCTAACTTAGCCACCCTCCTAACTAGGGGAAACGGCTGTATATCCATACATACATTACTAGGGAAGAGGTGCAGGAGGCGGTGGAGGTGATGAAAGCAGGGAAAGCCGCTGGTTTGGATGGAACTGCAACTGAGTGCCTGAAAAGGGGTGGAATAACGATTGTTGAAGAGCTGGTTAGGCTACTGAACATTAGTTTTGTGGCGGGTGTGGTACCATTTGAGTTGCGCAGTGCCTGCATTGTCCCGCTAAATAAGTGCAAAGGAGATAAAAATGAATGCTGCTCTTAATTGCTTATGTAGTGCTCTAAATTTTGTATCTTGAGATATCATAGCTATAAAATAAAATCATAGCATGTAAAATGCACTATCATGTTGTAATAAACTATTTACCTGTATGGTTTAGATTATCTGTTTAGCATTCTCTGGCATATAAACAGATATTGATGCAAGACCGACTCCCACAGAAGGCAGGCGGCCTACGGCAAGACACACCTCACACAATAAAGTGATCTCACTTCAAATATCCACCGTTTTAGGCATGGCAAAGACCACTCAATCCAGCCGACTCTGGTCAACTACCGCGCCAACCTGTGGGCCCTGCGAGAGGCTGGCTGCACACACGTGCTGGCTGCAACTGCTTGTGGCTCACTTCATGAGGATATTGAGCCTGGACATTTTGTAGCCATAGATTCGTTTATTGACCGGTAAGTAGTGTTAGTTGACATTGAGTAGCTATCCAGAGTAGAAAGCTATGTAATCGCAGCTTATGATGAATCTCTGTATCCATATAACTCATGAGCTTTCTCCATTGGGTGTGGAAAACTAATCATCTTAGTCTCTTTCAAATGTATCATATTTTGACTTTAGTTAAAGATGTGTAGCTTTGGCAGGTGCTTTTGACCTGGAGATACCAATTGGCTCATTACACGTAAGTGTCATCCTCAACTTTTATAACTATTAGCAGCTGAAAAATGATTAATTTTTGAATATGTTCACATCGATAGTTTTGAAACTATGCTTGCTTAAGTCTACATAATTTCCAAAATTATAGTATGAACTGTGCGCTGTTTCCTCACTATGTTTTGGCAGTCATGACGTCTGAAATGCACCATGTGCCTTTCTTTAATAAAAGTTGCGAAAGTTTTTGTGAATTTTTGAAAAATCACTCGTGTTTCACGCGACGAACGTTACTTTATTTATTTATTCTTGTTAGTCTCGGTAGCTAAATAATATCTGCACTTGAAATCTACTCCATTATCATAGCAAGCTGGTCCTAAGGTACGTATAAGTGCTTAAGTCTATATTTTTAATACTCACGTTAGGGGCAGATCGGCATTAGAAATGCTTGCTGCGGACGTTACTGGGAACATTCGTCTTTTACGACGAAAGTTGCCAGATACTGGTAGCTGTATTCATGTGTCTCACCTTTGCAGCCCCCCACAGCCCCAACAGCCCCGCCAACAGGGCACGCAGGCATGGGAGGCAGTACACCTCAGCGCGCCAGCAATCAAAATGAACAGCACTGTACAAGTACTGCAGCAGGACGCTGGTCGGAATGCGCTCAATAGGTCCAAAGAAAACAAAACAATGAAGACAGTCAACAACTGCACACAACCGCTGACCACACAAACAAAGCAACAACATCACATCAAATTTAGTCTAGCAAAACTCATACAACACTGCCCCCAATTCCTCCGCCAGGGCCCTCTTGAAGCCGCGAAGTGAATCACGCTGCACCACATCA
>SDVV010028578.1:0-11936 GCA_016164225.1 Gammarus roeselii | reverse complement strand
GAATGTGTATGTTTTATATTGTGACCAACAGAACTGCTGTATGATCAGTTGCCTAAAGCACAAATTTCCAGTTTTTTCCGCTCCATTGTTTTGCCGGCCTTTGCAGTCTGGCGTGCTGTGGCATTTGTGCCTCCTGTCATGCTCTGCACTCTGGCTTTGCTGGGGTGTGGGGTGGTCTTGGGGCAACCAAGGTGAGAAACAAGGTGAGAAACTGACCACATCGAACGCTTAAGAGAAATCCAGAAAGATCACATCAACAACCATTCCTTCATCTACCCTATCAGCAACCTCACCCTAAGTAATCAGAAGTTGGTCTTCAGTGCTCCTTCCCACCCTGAAACCAAATTGACCCTCGAACCAAATGGCAGAATCTTGCAGAAAAGACACCAACTGGGACACAATAACCCACTCCAGCCCCCTTACAGCAAACAGAAGTAAGACTCGCAGATCGGTAGTTGAGAGGGTTACTTCTTGAACCAAACTTGACTATAGGAACGACACGAGATTCCTTTCAGGCCTCAGGTAAAACTCCCAGGCCCAATGATTTTGCAAAAAATCTGAGACGAGGGCAATGACAGCTGCCAAGAACATGACTTCAAAACACCAGGGTGAATGCCATCAGGTCCAGGGGCAGAAGATGAGTCTAAACCACCCAGAACCTGGGAAACTAAAAGTCTAGTCACACAAATCGTACTAAATTTTCCAGGAAAAAACTGATGCGATGAAGGGCGGGCAGGATCAGCATCCACACAAACAGACAAAAAAGTCTACGAACAGCTGACTCATGTCTCGCTAACCAGCAACAACCTCACCAGATGGAAGCTTCTTAGGATCAACTGAAGGACAGCCCTTCTTTCTTCCTCTGATATAGGAGTGAAACATCTTGGGAGTAGCAGAGAAGGTGTCAGCTAGTTCCTGCTCCTAAACCCATTGGCTGTAGCGTGAAAAATTGCTATACTCAAAATTAGGCCCACTAAATCTCTGCAAGGATGCCAACACCTCATGCTGCCTACCAATTTCCCCCTTCAAAAGCTTATACTGCGCCCAAGCCTTAAATCTACTGGTCATTAGTTCCCTAGGAGCCCCCGCAGCCAGCTTGGTCGTGGAGCAGTCTTGAGTAGGAACAAACTTGTCCACAAATGAATGGACAACTGACCGAAACAAACTATAATTCTCCTCCACAGTGCCATACAGAAACTTGTAATGCCAGTCAACACCCTCTAAAACCTCTCTCATGCTCCTGTAATCACCACGAGACCACAACTGATTTCAAACCGGGATTGCCCCCACAACATCATTCATCTGAAAGATATACTCCACCAAGACAAGGGCATGGTGGCACCCTGGAAGAGAAGGCAAAACCCCCACAGAAGACACCCGATCCTCCTCCTTTGTAAACACCAGATCAAGAATGCTACCCGAATCAACAGAAGTACCTTCCCGCACCCACTGAGTGAGTTCAAGAAGAACAAAACAATCAAGAAACTGGGAATCAACAGGAGGGATATAATTATTAAAAACATTTGCAGACCAATGTAATGAAGGCAAGTTAAAATCCCCAAGTACTACAACCTCTCTGCCAACACAAAACTATATCAAGAACTCGATCAGTTTTGCTTTCTCCTCAGCTGAGTAGGAGGGTGGGCAGTACGCCACCACAACCAAAACATCATAATCGAGGAGGGAAATGGCAGCAACATTGGGTGAAGTCACCTCAATTGACACAAACTTCAAATTGTTTGCAACATACAGACTCCTTGCTTCTTCACCTCCCCCACCACATCCCCCTCCCCAGCTGAAACCCTGGCAAATCAACAAAGGATGAGAAATCAACCATGACTCACACGCCCACCAACTGCATATCTCTTTGCTGCACCATATGACCAACAAAAGGCACCTTATTCATCAGAGAATTCAAATTGACACAGCACAACCTCAGACCAGAGAAATCCATCTGCTAAGACCGATTAGTTAGTTTAAAGCAAAAGCTTCGCGGCCACCCAGGATGCCATGGGTACCAGTCAGCTCTACACCACCACCACCACCACCACCAGAGCCACGGCCGCCCCCAGCACCACCACGGCTCCCAACCCTACCCCGTCCGCCGGTCGCACCGCGCACTCCGGCATCACCGTGTCCGCCAGCATCTCCCCTCCCCTCACCAACACCGCCCCGGTTATTAGCACCTCTGTAGTCACCAGAACCGCTACGCCCACCTAAACAGCGCGACCGCCACCGCCTCGATAATCGTCAGCCAGTGCACAACCAGAGGAATCCCCGGAAACAACAACAGGCCCACCCCCATCAGCATTTTGGGATCAGCTCCCGGTCCTGCAGCAGCCGCCAAAAATTCACTTCTCTCCTCTCTGTCACCCTCTAATGCCTTAAGAGCATGCCTCAAGTCAGCAACTCTCCTCTTTGCCAGTAGGTTATGTCTTTCTGAATGTAAAGACTCAAAACCATCCAAGCTCTTTAGCCTAGGGGCTTGTGAGAGCAGGCTGTGCCTGGAATCATCATTGGTCACCTTTGCTCTGAACAGACCTGTAGTGCTGATCTTGACCAAGTCAGTCAGAACATCGTTGACACTCAAGACATGGCACACATCATGAAACTTTGCTTCCACCAGCTCAATCGTCTCACACCTAAAACCTCTCATAATTGAGCACTTCCTTTTCTCCCTCTCATTCAGCTCCCTCACTTCCTCAAAGACATCAGTCCTAAACAGCCCAACTCCAGAGGAACCATCGTGGCATGGCCTCCCAGACCACCAGTCTATTTACTTTCCTGAGCAGACTCACAACTGCTTCCACTCCTCACACCCGCCATCACACCTCTAACCTGCCCCACTAATGCTCCGACTGCCACCAGCAATTGAGAAAATAACTCCTGAAGATGGTTGACCGTCTCCAAATTATCTCTGCAGCCTCAACAGTGACAACAGATATACCTAACAGCACCCAACAAATCTGGTGGAACAGCATGAATCAATCTCCCCACAATACCCAAACACCTAGTCTCTGACAAGGGAAACTCCTCCAACAAACACCACCAAAAACAGGCTGGCTACTATGCCTGGTATGGCAAAAGCCACACGTAAACCAGCGCACGCTACAGCAGCCCAGCTGCCCACAAGACCACCAGCATGCCCAGCACTCCGCCCCCCACAACCCCGCACACTCACGTCAGCTGAGTCACCAGGCACCGCAGCCGACCGCAAAGGCGAGGACAGCAGATCCACAGCAGGCGCAGGCGGGGACGACGACAAGCAGCGTCGCTTAGAAGCACCAGCGTCCACATGGGTAGACTGCAGCGGAGAAGCCGCACCACATCGAGGAGTGGCCCACTCGGACTTGCCCTTCTCGCACCTCCAAAGCTGAAATTTTTCCCCTGCTGAACTCCTCCAGTGCCTGAATCACCGTGACTCCACTGAGCTTGTGCTGGAAGCATCACCATCCCCACATGGTTCTGCCACAACCAAACCGCCACTGAACTCTCTCCCTGCATTGGTCTCCTCAAGGGGACCAGAATAGAGCTCCATCCACTCCTCACTACACTTCCCCCATCCCATGTAGTGGACCTCTACTCTTCCTTCACGGAGGTATACCACCTTGAAATTGTACATCTTTCCATTTTTTCTATGACAACACCTCAACAAGTCTCCCTTCAAAAAACACTCCTCCCTCCAACCACCTCACATCCCGCTCCAAGCATTGCACTCCGCAAAGCAAGTATCTTGTTATGTATAACCTACTTCTGACATATGTAGTCATTTATTTCGAAGTTCCCATCTTTTGTAGCTAATTATTTCATGATATCATGTGAGATACTAATTTGAATTCTTCTATTAATCTCTGTTGACTTCTAATTGCTTTGGTGTGAAAGTCTAGCCATTAGAGGACACAGGTAGTAGCAAGGGTTCAAGATAAGTCTCCTGCCTCAGCAGCTTTATGAGACTGCTGTTGTGTGCTGCTCAATGGCCTGGCATGTTCTTCATTAATCTCAAAAGCACAAAAACTGGTCTTTACATCAGAATTTTTTTGCACCAATGCTTGTATGAAATTTCACCATTTGAATGCTCAATTCAGTTGCTCTTCAAGTAGGAATAATTGATCAATCCATGTCCTACCAATGTTTGAGTTCATAGCAACTTGTGCTATGCATTGTAGAGTGAAATGATGGGCACAGGAATTGATAGTTCAAATTTTGATCATTGTTAGATGACAGCAAATCAAAAATTTCTAATAAGGTATGCATATTTTTCAATATGTTATTTTTTGAAATGAGATTGATATTCTTCATATGGGTAAATAATATAAAATCTTGATTAGTTTGAATGGCTTGGTGTTCTTAGTAGTAACTATACTATGCTCCAATACCCACTGACTGATCAGTCTGTTGTTGAATGCTGCTCAATAGCTGTACATCAAAAATACTGCATGATGCCCAAGTTTATCCTAATATTATTTTCCATTAATGAAGTATGAAAATTGATCTACTCAACTGGTTACCTGGGTACACCAATGACAACTGTATTTATTGCCACAGCCGAGATGTTTATTTATTCAATTTTGAGATTTCCATCATATGAATCATTTTATGAGGGTAAAACTCATGTGCATTTGCAGTTAGAAAAATGTCTTTAAATTTGATTTATCTATAAAAAGTTTTAATCCTATATTGAATACTCTTTATGCAAGGTATCTCTCCAAGGCAATGAAGAAATCCAGTAATTTGTTTTTTCTCAACTGCTTGATAGATTAGAAAAAATATGCAAGTCTGAACAATTATGGTCCATCTAATAATTTGAACTGCAAACTCAATTTTTTGAAGCTTGATACACTATATCCCCAAAAGCATAACCAAACTTTATCACTTGCAGATTGCCACTTTAATTTCCGAGCTGCGTTTGAGCTGCCTCCTGCTTTCCCAAGTGGAGGTTGGTCAGGTGGTGCTAGCATTCCTCAAGCTGAAAGAGCATGCAGAGCCTGCCCTGCACCGAGTTCAAGTAACAGGTGAGGGAAAGTCAATCGCCCCATGATGCTCAGTGTCTTGATTTAAGTCTATGCGGAAGAAGAACAACCTCCCCAAGATGATTGTCTTGATATCTATTTGGGAAATCAACACTTCGTCCCTACCAATGCTTTTGCAGTCGTCTCACGTGCCAATGTACTCTTGATCTGTTATTCCCCATTAGCGTCCCCCTTCTCAACCACCACGCATCACAGGGACTTAGCTCTACTATCCTCACCAAACAAAAGGTCACTCAACCTTTTCCGGTTCAGTAAGGTATGAGCATGGGGTTATAAAATCAAACAATTGCTGTCGTGTGACTAGTATGATGACTGTTGTTGGATGAAATTTCCTTGGAGATAGACAAACTTTCCTTTGTGGTATCTCCTGGAGAACGTAACAAGAGAGGACGGTCTTCCTTTGAAAAAGCGGAGGTAACGTAGGCGGGCAGACTCGGTGCTTGTTGATAATTATTTATCTCAGTCAGTCTCCCTTCATTCTCCACGCGGCTCAAACCTGTAGGCCCAGCTCTGGACAAGGTTCGACCGTTGCTTGATTGGATGTATGTCGACGGTTGCGCGTCACTTCTGCGGTCTAGGAGTTCCAGTGTTTAAGTTTGTGACTGACGTCATGCTTGATCATTAGTGTTACCTGAGAGTCTGGGGCTACAGGTAAAGGGCCTGTTGAAGCAAGCAAGCGTAATATGCAACAACTATCTTGCTGTACATCATTCAACCTTGCCTCAGACCAGTATATTTTTTTCGTGCTACAAAATATACTCTCGCATCTCAGTGCATCACTTGATCCTTTCCCAGTCTTGAAAGAGTACAGCAGTTCATACGTTAAAATATACCGCTCTGTTCAGTATGAGTTCAAGCTTCATAATCTATTAGATAGAAATTTGATGTTGCATCGATGGGAAAAGTTGAACAAATTACTACTTACTCATAGCTTCTTTTTGTCCTCAAGTTTGCGTAAGTTCAGACACAGACACTAGGCCGAAATCCCCCACACACATCCATATGCTCTCACACATGCGCAACACACCCATATACTCCCACTTACACAACTTAGCTGTTTTTGCGCTAAGCAATTGCGCCAGACCAAAGGTAATTGGTTCAACTCGGCGCTTATTTTCTTTGAAAACTACAAGTTAATTTTATTTTGTTATTTATGGATAAAACGGTGCACAAACATTGATGACGACGACAGGTCCACTCGCAACATTTGATACGCGCTATGGCTGACCTTCTTCACGCTATTATACGCGATAGCTGGCTCATGGTGTAGAGCTGCAATAGTGCACTCTCACTGGCCTTCTTAGGCAGGAATTCAGTCGAGCGCTTTTGTTCAGATAATAGTTAAAGTACTATTTGCTGCCCTACTATAAGGACAGCGAATATTTCTAGTGCTTTGAATTACTGCTTTGGTAATAAGTGGATCCCATTATACGGATATAAATTGATAACAGAATTTAGATGACGCAAAATGTAGCATACCTTTTAAAGCTATCGCTATTCAAACTTCAGGTATTCCTTTACCTGTTTTAAACGTCCATTCACGTCCTCTTAACCAAATACTGTTTTCCAAGTTTGCATGCAATAATTTCCACACAACTATTGCATTCTAAATAATTTTCGCAGTGAATTCCTACTTATAAATTACAAATCATGTTTTTATGTTTGCAGACATTGACAAAGAGAAAAACAACGTGATCGGCATCCTCATCGACCGGTGCCAGTGGCACGTGTCGATAAGCGGCAACTGCCTTCTGGCCTGCCCACCTCTTGTACAAAGCATTGACCCTGTTTGCGAAGTGCTCATCCTCGCCGATGTCTGCCCACCTAACGCCATGTCTGGACAATCGCCCATCGCTATGTCTCCTCTCGGCGGGAGTAACCAGCTGTCGCGTACCCAGCAAGCGTTTCTCTCCTTAGCCGCAGCCGGCGGGGGGGTCGGTGCTGCTTCACAACATCCTCCGTTCCAACAAAACTTCCGCCATGGAGGTATGGTGATGTCACCCACCTCTCCAATGCAGCAGCAGTTCACCTTCGGTGGCTTGTCACCTAATCTGGCAATGCTGGTGGCCCCACCGCCAGTTGTTCAACTCGTGTCTCAGGCACCGCCCGGCTTCCACCAAGCCCACCCCTGGCAAGGCTCAACCGCTTCCCCAGTGCTCGTCAATTATGACCCTAACGGGCCTTGGCCAAAGTCTTCTGTTGTGGCGATCAACGACATGCTCCTTGGTACACATCTCAGCGGCAGAGTGCTGCGAGAGTCGGGCCAGTGTCCGGTTTTCTACCCACTTGATCCAGCGGGAAGTGGTGTTCTTGTTGCTGATGTGCTTGCCGAACGGGGCTACTCGCTCCGAGAAGACCAGTTGAAAAAGAGCAATTATGATCATAAAGTGATGGGCATTTGCTCTTCACACAGACCCTCTGCTCCTAAAAGCCCTTCGTTTCCTTTCCAACGACCACCTGTGTCACCTGTATCACCCAACCTTCTTCGAAAAAGTAACCAAAGACCCTTTTTTTACACGAAAAAGCCTTACCCTCCCAATACGAGGGAAGTGTGCCATATCACCGCTATTGAACGAGGGCCCTGGAAGTTCAGCATTCGGCTCTCCTCCCAGACCAAGGAGCTGAAGGCGCTTCGCGCCCAGCTCAACAGCTTCCAGCCTCGGAACGTGTACCCCGTTGAGGGTCTGCAGCCAGGGGCGTGCGCCGTGTGCCGTCACTCGGCCGACAAGATGCTGCACCGCGCCGTTGTCACGCACGCTCCTCGAGCTGGGATGGTCATGGTTTTTTACGTGGACGTCGGCGAAAGCGACCAGGTATCCGTGTCGGACGTGTTCCTGCCCACAAAGGAAGTTGCGGACATGCCGTTGCTGTCCATCCGCAGCCGCTTGCAAGGCTTACCGGATACACCCGACGCCAAAATCAGTAATCGCTTCCACCACATCCTGTCAAACGACGCTTACACTTTTGTGGCCAGCGTAGTGAAGGTGGCTGATGACCTGCAGATGAGCTTTGTGACCCTTGATGTGTGCGCGCAGGACGCAACATCCTTCACCATGCTCGACCTCATTGTGCTGCCCGAGTACACGCAGTGCCAGCTAAAGGATGACGACGAGGTCCTCGTCGCTTACCACGATGGAGTCTCTGACATAGTTTTCTTCCACCTCAATAAAAATGTCACCTTGGTCAGTAACAGGATTTTTTATATTCGCCTTCAAATTTAAACCTACCGATGGCGCATTAGATGAAATTCTAGTTATCAGGATTTCAAGTACGTATTATCGGATACCCATTTATTGTGAAATGATTGACTGGAAAGTTAACGTTTGATCCAAACAACTGCACCAAAGTTGCTTCTTTGTTGGTAATTTTTTGAAATTCGCGAGAACATACCAACAATTTCTTGAGGAGATTTAGGTATAGGAACATTGATTTCATCCATGGAAAAAAAAAACTTGCAGTCCTCGCCAAGATTCGATCACGCGTCCCACGAATGCAAGTGCACCCGGCAATCCAACATGACGAAAAGTTTAGTCCCTGCTTAAGTTAAAAAGTGAATATTTTCACATTCACATCGTTTGTCAGGGATCTTGAGCTTGGTGCAACAAAGACCTTCATCGAAACAGCCTATGTTCAAAATGTATTTGTACAAGTAAAATGCTTCCCCGCTTATTATTGATAGCAATTACCATTTGAAGGAATCAGTATAGCGATCCCCCTTCAATATACTTCGGAATACTTGCTGTCTTAACATGCAAGCTGCTTGTCAACCGATACATTATTCAAGTCCCTCCTCCGAGCTCGCTTGTGCAATAGACAGATTTTTTAACGTGATCGCTTGTGTTTATTACAACCTAGCTTTCTTGCAGGTTGACGACATCCAAGATACTGTGGATCGCATGCTCGAGGGTGGAGCTTGCCCCCTGAATGTACCGCCCATCCCCGGCCTCCCTTGCCTCGCCCCTCACGACGGTCACTACTATAGGGCCAAGGTGGTAACACCCAACGTGAACGACACAGTGCAGGCGAGTGCCTCTTGGAACGAAGCATCACTTTGGTAACTGGTTTTAAAAGTTCTGTACCTGTGGTGTTGACACATAGATAACTTTCTATTGCCTTGTCTCGGCGTCCCTTATTAAGGGAACCAATATCCAGCAGTGTGGCGACTGATTTCCCGCGGCCAAACAGAGCAAGTTTGCGCTGTTAACGTTCCTTGGTGATGTGTGTGGCCAAGCTGCACAGTCTTCCAAGATGTACACTGTAGTTCTGCGGTTAAACTCCAGAGCGTGTGTGATATGATGCTCAGGCATAGTCAATCGAATTATAGCTCTTCCCTCCAAATAGCCGTGAATCTTTGTGTGGAACGCAACCTGTATAGTTTTTATGCTATTTGATCCACGATAGCTGGTCAGTGGTAAGTGGAATTTACAAATGCGTAATACTGGAATCATTTTTGCTGTATTCATTCCATCTGTTGCAGGTATTCTACGTCGACTACGGCAACGTGAGCAGCCAGCCATTGTCGTGCCTGCTGTCTCTACCGCCCAGTCTGCTAGAAATTTCCGCGCAGGCCTGCGGGGCGGTGGTGCTACTGCCAGAGGAGCGGCAGCCTGCGTTGACGTTGCCGGAGCTACTACAAGTAAGGAAGGAAGGCTGCCGACAGGTGATACCGACAGTGGCGGGCATGAGGTACAGTATCCAGGGAAGCGAGGATATGAATGATGCTGGACGGTTACGCGGGAGCCGCTTTTAACCACCGAGACGATTCATTTCACTTCTGTCTGTAAGCATACAGTTACATTGAAGTGCAATTCACAAACCCTACTGATTAAAACCAAGAGCCATTAATAGTGATGTGCCGAAGTATTGGTATCAGTGGGTATCGGCAATTTTTGATGGTATCGGTGTAATATGACCGATACTTTGAAATACATTGGTCTCGTATTATAACAGCATTTTGCAAAAATTGTTCACAACATTAATAGCCCTCGCAGGACCGGCATTTTTTTTTATAAATGCGTGCTGGGTGGGCATGCAGAACACGATATTGGAAGGAAACAGAGTTAGTGTGATGGGACAAAAAACATATTTTTATAGATTTTTTTTTCCAAAGTTGACTTGTTGATGGAAGATATGGAATAATGTAATTGGTATTTTGTCAAATTTTCGAGCCTAGACTTGTGTAAATGGTAATAATACTGGTTATAATGCTCTAAAATAGACCAATAAGTTGATACACAATCAGAAAATAATGTCTGAAAATTTCAGAATATTTTTTCAATATTTTTAGCGGTAATATGTAAAAATTTAATCTTTTTCTAACCCTAATAGCTTGTAGGTGCCCTAAATCTTCTCTCACAAGGCTGGAACAGTGCTGGTTTAATGGAGAAACACCTGAGGAGGAAAAATATTTAGGGTTTCAGTATTTTTGCTCCTGTAGTTTCTGAAATATTTGCAAAACCGTTGTAAATTATGAAATTTAGGTTTAAATAGTTTGACTTTCAAATATAGTGTTGGCGCCTTCGCATGAAGCTCGAAAACTATAGTAGTTGGAATACTGTGGCTTGTTCTGTTTCAACAACAACAGGAGTTTTGCGTCAAGTTAGTAGTTTTGATTCAAATTCCTGATTCATGATTAAAATAAATCAATATTTTCGATCGCGAATATCAATGTTGTGGTATGTATAAATGCCTAATTAGGCCAAAATGAATAGCACCAAAAGAGCGCTATTCACTACGAATTCAGCGATGTGTTGGGAGCTGTGTACGACTAATAGTTTGAAGCTTATCAATTATATTTGATCTAGTCCAAAATTTGTGGGAAAAGAAATCATTACAAAAGTTGTATTTTGGACTCACCACACAGCCCGTAATTTTAACCCTGTGTAACTTTCATATAGTTCGAAATGAACGCATTTGCATGACATCGAATGGTATGTTTTTAATTTGCGTGTGCTCAGCAGTAAAAAAATTATATGGGAATAAACATATACGGCGATATGGTCCTGCGAGGTTAATTAAAATAATTTTCCATATGTTTAGCTATAGCTAATATAAAATCTTGAGTGATTAATAATTTGAAGTCTCGAAAGATTTGCTGAGGAATACTGTCTTTTAAGTCTTAATCAAAATCAAAGTGCCTAATAAACTTATGAATCAATATTTATCTGTGGATAGTCCATCACGGAATATCTTGACTGAAATCGCGATTTTTTTTTTATCTCTTTGGGCATACGATTTCCTAAAGTGGAAATGTATTCTTCAACCATTGAATCAAAACTATGGGAAAGTATCGGCAAAGTATCAGCCATTTTTAGTATCGGTCGCGGTAAATTCTTTGGTATCGGTATCGGCCAAATTTTCGGCACCATCCCATCACTAGCAATTGACATTGGATTCTCGTGAGTGGGTAAGCTAGACATATAATTGATACAACGGGAGAAGCAGCGTGCTGTAAGGGCAGCCTAGCCTATCTTCTATCTAACTTGCTTCATAGGCAGCCTAGCCTATCTTCTATCTAACTTGCTTTCAGGGCAGCCTAGCTTATCTTCCATCTAACATGCTTTCAGGGCAGCCTAGCCTATCTTCTATCTAACTTGCTTCATAGGCAGCCTAGCCTATCTTCCATCTAACATGCTTTCAGGGCAGCCTAGCCTATCTTCTATCTAACATGCTTCATAGGCAGCCTAGCCTATCTTCAATCTAACATGCTTTCAGGGCAGCCTAGCTTATCTTCTATCTAACATGCTTCATAGGCAGCCTAGCTTATCTTCCATCTAACATGCTTCATAGGCAGCCTAGCCTATCTTCCATCTAACTTGCTTCATAGGCAGCCTAGCCTATCTTCTATCTAACTTGCTTCATAGGCAGCCTAGCCTATCTTCTATCTAACTTGCTTCATAGGCAGCC
>SDVV010028577.1:0-11936 GCA_016164225.1 Gammarus roeselii | reverse complement strand
CTGTTGGAGTCTGTGCAGAGGAGGTGGACCAAGGAGATTGATGGGCTGGGTGGAGTGGACTATGGTGAGCAGCTCAAAGCAATGCAGTTGTTTTCTGTGAGGGGGAGGTTGTTGCATTCTGATCTTGTGAAGTGTTGGAAGATTTTTCATTGTTCTGTTGATTCAGGTTTGTCTGCTCCTTTTGAGAGAGCTCCAGATGTTGGCACACGTGGACATCTTTACAAGCTGGTGGTTCCTTGCTGTCAGACTGACTATAAACGGAGATTCTTCTATTCTCGCTGTGTGCAGATTTGGAACCGGCTGCCCGTTGATGTGGTGCAGTGTGATTCACTTTGGGGCTTCAAGAGGGCCCTGGCGGAGGAATTGGGGGCAGTGTTGTATGAATTTTGCTAGACTAAATTTGATGTGATGTTGTTGCTTTGTTTGTGTTGTCAACGGTTGTGTGCAGTTGTTGACTGTCTTCATTGTTTTGTTTTCTTTGGACCTATTGAGCGCATTCCGACCAGCGTCCTGCTGCAGTGCTTGTACAGTGCTGTTCATTTTGATTGCTGGCGCGCTGAGGTGTACTGCCTCCCATGCCTGCGTGCCCTGTTGGCGGGGCTGTTGGGGCTGTGGGGGGCTGCAAAGGTGAGATACAAAGGTGAGACCCAATCAGACGTCTCACCACGCCCTGAAAACCAGTCTTTACATCACCCACCGTCTCACCAAGGCCTCTTAAAATTACATTCTGTTTCAGTTTCATATGTTCCTGGACCTCCCGCACCTCTTCCCGAACAACTTCATTGAGATGGGCGGACCCGGGAAAAAGCTCAGGTGCCGCCTGCTCAGGAGCATGAGGTGCATGATTGTGGTTTTGGGCAGCCTGTGTACTGCTTATCAGCCTTCGAACCTGGGAACACAAAGCACCAACCGTGACAGCCAGTTGACTATAGGCAGACTTACCAACTAGGGAGTCAACACTGCCAACAGAAGTTATCCTATCATGTTGGCTACACCTGCACTGAATGCAATGGTAAGTAATTGCACATCCTCCTTCCTCCAGAAGTCCGTCAATCACACCTCTTTTCAGACCCACACACTCTGAGACTGAGACCACCACAGTCATGACATTCAATAGACTTTACAGTCAAGCGGCATCCACAAAAAGCACAAAGTTCCCTTGAATTATCCGAGCCATCACCAGCCTCATCCTTCGCAGAACTGCTGCCTCAAACACCAGCAACAACCTGCCCACCAAGCACCCTGGAAGCACCAAAGTCAAGGCAGTCATTGAGCACAATGCAAGGTGAGTTTGGCGTTGATTCCTCCTCTTGTTGGATCCCGTCCTCCTCCAGCGGGATCCCGTCGCTTTCTACAACCACAGCACCAGGATAAGGTGCCGCACCAATATCTGCGCCAGACTCCTTCACAGGTGTTGAGGAAGCAGCCATACCCGGAGCTAGCCGGTCAACATCCCCAAAACTGGCGCCGGCCAGCTGTGAGGGCCAGGGGCGCAGGAGGGCTGAATTCATATGCAGCACCAGGTCATAACGCTTGTTATAGCCAACAAAATGAATTGTTAATTCAAACTTTATCCAATCGACTTTTTCTATGATGCTCTTGAAGAAGCCTCCCGCTCTCTCATCAAACACCTCCACAAACGTACCTTTCTTGAAAAGGACTCCTGACCTGTAGCAGTTTGTTGCTTTGGATCTCATAATAATGAGGGAACCGCTCAACTCATCCTCACGGCAGCGAGCAGTCAACCTCCTTGTTCGATCAGCTTGGATGCTTGGGGTCATGGATTTTTTTTTTTTAGATTGTTTTCAACACAAACACTTCCAGTACTACTTACTACTTTCTACTACTTCTTCTTACGATCAGTAAAACGTGGTAAAGGGAACAGTGAAAATTTTAGCTACTCCTGATAAACCTGAAACAAACAGTTATTATGTGGCATGGGAGCGTTAAGACACACCAATATTAGGGAAAGACCATAAGTAAGACCATAAGTAGGGAAAGGGAAAGACCATAAGTAGAGTTGTTCAAGCACTGACCAGGTCAGCAATCCATAGGATCAAGCTGGTTCAATTTGATCTGGCAAAGCTATTCTGGATAGCTTAGTCCAATTGAGGCACTTTTAGAGGTATTGGCCTGATAGTCACATGTTTAGGCTAGGGAAACTATCTTTTTCTAACTGTGAGCTCATGCTCAAAAGTTATCCTCTGCTTTCTGCCTTTTCCAACTACTGTCCTGTGGAAGATCAAGTCCTGAAAGAAGCATCGATTCTTTCTGCAGAGCATGACTATCTAGTTTTTTTTTTCTGACTAGTAGTATTGTCATTGCATTTCCTGGGAGCATGAATTGCTCTCATATCTAAATCATAGTTGCCACTTGTGATATAGCTAGCAAACTGAGCAAGCCCATTTAAATTATCACAGTGATGTCAACATCAAAAACAACTATACAGTTTCGTAGCCAGGAATCTAACCCAACGTTCTTGGTATGCAAGGCCAGGACGCTGTGCACTAGGACATCCAACACAAAAAAGTTGTAATTATGAGTGAACCTACTTGTAGTAGTGTTCCATCCAACTCTCCTAACCAGTCCTAGGACTAGTCCTCTGTGTAAAAGCATAATCTCATAATTACCTTCAAGAAATATCCATTTGACCAAAGTCAAGTTATTGGTGAGCATTCTGCAAATGGATTGTAAGCCAAGCTACATTCTTTAGAAATATTTGCCATATCTACTTTCCCCATGGTTTAGGTAGGTTCTGCATTTGTAATTGTTTGGTCTGATTTTACATAAATAGCTGTGATTCGGTGACAAGAAGCGTCGACCAGGGTGACTCTCCGCGGTCGGAAACACGGGGTGACTGCTCGCACCCCCCTTTTGGACACCAAGACGTCCGAAATGTCACCATTTGACTACAGGGCTTGAAAGAGCAGGTTTCTGTTAGTATGTAGCTATCAGCTACTTATAGAAATTTGATACGCAAACAGAATTTATGAAAAATCGCCTAAGTGAAGGTGTGTTTTTCCGGTCCCTGATAATTTTGGTTCCAAAAAATCAATGTTCCGCAAACTTTGATGCGGTGTCTAGAGTTCCCATTGGATTAGGACCAAATTTGGTGGTGATACACGGGATATGATGTAGTTCGTTGCGTAGGAAGGATTTTGGAGAGAAATGTAAATTTTTGTATATATATATATATATATATATACAAATATACAATTGCGGGGAGTTGCCCCAGGTGAAAAAATGATCAGGGGTGGCTCCCCACACCAATTTGTTATTAAATATCTTCATTTTTCTTCAATGAAAAGTAGTTAAATGCAATTTTTTACACATATAATGACATCTGGAAGTAAATGACCTACAATAATGACACCACAGCTAATTTCAAAATGTGTAACTAATTTTATAATGACCAGATGTTTATAACACATAGTGACAAGTCTAGGCCTAAGTGTTAACTTATGTTTAATGCCCAGGAACAATATTTTTCATCACATTTTCATATCAAGATAATCTCTAACCTAGCATGACTTGTATTCATGTTAATGCAATAAGTTTGCTATAGAATTGACTAAATACATTTTTTATATGTTATATCATATTATTA
This sequence comes from Gammarus roeselii, assembly GCA_016164225.1. Lineage (NCBI taxonomy): Eukaryota > Metazoa > Arthropoda > Malacostraca > Amphipoda > Gammaridae > Gammarus > Gammarus roeselii. The sequence continues at coordinate 8,329 of SDVV010028577.1, read as the reverse complement.
AAATGATTGCTTTTTTTTTGTAATATTTGCTCATTTACTGATACTTTAGGGTCATAATTAGTTTAGGATGTGGAGAAATGACTTCCAGTTAAGTTATATTGCAATTATTGAAGAAAAACTTTGACAGTCGGGAATGACAAGAGCAGAAGACGAGCACCAAAAACACCTGTCACAGACATAATATTTTACTTCACATTTTATTTTAAGGAACTGATATATACTAATATAGGCATGTTCTTTCAATTGGTACTCTCAAACTTTTAATTTGCGTTTCAATTATTGATAAATGGGAGGTGCGGGAAGTCACCCCGTTTGGTGCGGGAAGTCACCCTCAATTGGCGGCCATCGCTTGCCGCGCGGTTTTTATTGATTAACTTTTTTTTGGTCAATGATAGAATATTGAAACTTACGGTGCTTCATGACCATTATAGTAGCTATACAGACCTTAAATACAAAATTTCTCGGCAGCAAACTTTTAGAGTTATTTCAAAGTATGCGCAAAATGGGGGGAGTCACCCCGGTCGACACTTCGTAATATCTGATGTAGCAACAGTCATACATCCGTTCAGATATTAGATTGATAGAAGTCACACAGCTGCAGCAGCAACAGTAATACAGCTGTTCAGAAACTAGATTGATAGCAGTCATACATCTGCAGTACTTGTGATCATATAGCTGCTCAGTCATATTTGATGAATTGGGAAAGCAGTATTCAACCATATATAGGGCTGTAGCCTAATTTCAATGCATTATTGCTTAGTTAGATAAATAGTTTCAACAGATGCATAAAACATAGGTGGGATTTCAAACAGCAATGTAGTGGCTTTAGAAAAAGCTACCCCATACCTCATAGAATGTTTTTCACCTATGTGTGTTCATATAGATATGTAGGGGTATTAAATGTTCCCAGTTTTTGGGTGATTATATCAGATTTTTAATACAATGGTTGCACAGTATTTAATAAATAATATCAATCCACTATACAATCTTAAGATCTAGCATTTGTAGTGATAGTTGGGTACTTTGTGCAGCCGGTTAGACATTGCAAGTATAGAATGGATTCCTGATGATCACAGAACATTTTATTATGTAGTACACCATCCAAATCCCATAGCAATACCTAGCATTTTGTTGCCGCCTGGGGTCTGTACCAAAAAGCCATCATGTCCAAATTCACCCCTGACTAGACTGCATAATCTTAGCTGCTAATTCCTTTGTATTGTTGTTGTTGTTGTAATACTGCTGCTCCTGACCCAGTCAATGAGTGGTCGGACTTTTATATCAGAGCTATCCAGAGTAGCTATATATATCAGAGGCAGAAGAAGGTATATAAGAACCAGTCCTGGGACCTGAGGGTGGGGGGAGAGGAAGCCAGATACCAATTGAAAACAAAGCTGCAACATAAAACCTACATACCTGAAAATAAACAACATAAAAGTCATAATTGTTGCAAAAGAAAAGCAAATACCTTATAAGAGGACAGAACAGGGTGCAATCTAAAGAAATCAAGTGTGAGATACAAACAAAAGTGTAAACCATGGGAGAAAGTGGGTAAAATATCCTCTTTATATGGCTGGAAACTAACCAACCCAAGATATCAAATATTACTCATGCAGTTGCTCCTGAGCATGAGTTGTGAGTTACAGCCAATAGTTCCAGGCTACCACAGCTCAGATGAAATGTTTCCAACTTCCACCTTTCCTGCCTTGATTTCCTCAGCCTTTGCTTCTGTTTCCCTACACCAGTTAGGTATCTCCTTATTCACCCAGTTCCACTCTACTATGCCCAAGGGCCAGCAGTAGTGCCATTCTATCACCGCTGCACATGTCCATTCTCTTGTTGTAGTAGAAGGGCGAACCATTCTCGATGAGGGGTCTGGTTTTAATATCAGTGCTAGCCAGAGTATATCAGGGGCTGCAGGAGGCAGAGTGTCAGCTGAACGGCAAAATCTCATGAGCAAACTAAGAGCTAGTGCCTCGCACGTCAGGTACGTTAGTCCTACTGAAGTTGTACACAACAGCGACCTTCGGCTCAGGCTTTTCAGGAGCTCAACTATTTCCTACCCTAAACGTGTACTTCAAACTGCCCTTGAATCAGCTACTTTACCCTAATATTAAGCGCTAAACTAGTAGAACATATGACAGGGGAAAATACCGCGATCAAATATCAAACTACAATTTGGTAACATCAGAGTATTTTAAAAAAAGAGAAACAGTAGTTGATACTCGTCGCTTGATTTATATAATGTTAGCACAACTAGAGGAGAGCGTGTGTGCCATCCGGTCATTTGAGAGGCTCAACACCATAGTCCTGTTTGACCCTACTCCCGAAGTTACTGCGACTGTCAGGGAGCTGTTGACTAGGCTGACAGACATTCCTGTTGACGAGGAAGATGTCAAACAAAACTATGGTGCATTTGAGAAGCTAAACACCATCGTTCTGTCTGACCCTATTCCCGAAGTTACTGAAACTCTCTGAAAGCTGTTGACGAAGCTGACAGACATTACTGTTGACGAGGAAGATGGTAGACAGAACTACGGTGTTCCATCTGGAAAGAAACACAGGACGGTCTAGACAAAAGGAGCATCTTCTACAAAATACATCATACAAAAAATGCAAACTCGGATCGTGACAACTTGTAGGAAGATGAAGGCTAATTTTTTTGTGATGTAAACAAATCCTTCATTTTTACTCGCAGCACAATTATGTTGTGAAGTGAACTTGTTTCTTGTCGGAGCGTGCTGACCAAGGTCAATTAGCTGCGTGACTTATTGACGAAGGACCAATGAGTTGGATTTTGCTGTCGGTAGAAGAGGTGTGTAGTAGTAATGTTTAATAATCAGGATAATAGCTTTGATAAAAACCATCATGGGTATAAAAGTACATTTGGTACACAACTTAATCGAATAAATTTCTGAGTAATTCGGCAGGGTAAGGCAGACATTTCAAATCAGGAAGCAAATTAGGAAGAACAATTTTATGTTTAACAGACACACATATTATCTTTCATCTAGAGTGTATAGTATTTCTCTCCTTAGTTTTAACATCGCTAGTGCAGATTGTAGTGGGGATATTATTGTTAGAAGCTATTCCTCAGGTCATGAGGCTGTATGCTGCTTTACGAATATGATCCGATGAGTTCATATTCGCACACCCATACCCTCGAGCGCGGGACCTGCATAACTCGACAAAAGGTTTCATTATAACTCACTGTAAGGTTTCTCACGTGGTATTGACCGAAATATCTCCACAGTGCATTGTTGTATATTACAGATACAGATATATACAGACACTAGGCCGCATCCCCCAGAAAGGAGGGTGGCCGACGGCAAGGCGCACCTCACGTTTTCATACGCTCACACTCACACAACTTAGCCCTTTTGTGCTAAAGGGTCCGACCGGTAACCCCGCCACACACACTCCCGGTCACGAGTGCAGCCCGAGGATCCGTTGTCAGCAGCAGGGCCCGATAGTTTTCACTGGTTTACCCCGCCGCGTCATAATAACTGCCCCCCCCCCGCCATCGACCATCCCAACAACGAGATAACAAGGGCAGGAAAGCACATCAGAGCAGAGTCAAAATCAATCATTCACAACCATTCTCCACTCACGCCTGTTCATTGCACGCTCTCTCGCTACTTCCTCATTCATGTCTCTCCTTCCTAACGCCTGCTTCACATCATCCATCCACCCAAACTTCGCTCTACCTCTAGGCCTGCGACCATTCGCCTCCGCATTCATCACCCTTTTCACCAATCTCCCTTCATCCATCCTTTCCATGTGCCCGAACCATCTCAGGACACGCGAATCCACTCCGTTCTCCAACTTCTTCACCATCCCTGTTCTGATTCGAACCACGTCGTTGGTGATCCGGTCTCTCAGTGTTACTCCAGCCATGCTCCTCAAACATTTCATCTCGAAAATATGCAACCTTCTTCTCTCCTCTGCTCTCGCCTCCCAAGTCTCAGCTCTGTAGAGCACAGTTGGGACAACAACACCCTCCTACAGCCCTGTACTTGCTTCCATCCCCAACGTTCTACAGCTCATTACACTCTTCAGTGCATCCAACACTTTACATCCCTCCTTCACACGCGCCTTCACTTCAGCTTCCACTAGTTCAGTTATCTCAGCATGAGAGCCCAGATACTCGAAACACTGAACTTCTTCCAAGAGCTCTCCATTTAGGGGGACACTAATTTTGCTCGCATCGACAGTCCTCGAGCATCTCATTAATTTACTCATACCGACGTCCACTCGAAGCTTCCTCCTCACACACACTCTACCTGTAAGGGCTCGCGAAGTCGAGACCTGCATTGCTCTCCCTCACAACAATTAACATGAAATTCACACTCTGTAAATTAGGTACTACTTTTAAGATAAATGTATTATATGTTATACCATTGTATTAACTTCCATTGGAAATGTGTCGTAGATGCAGTTTTCCTCTGGCGGCGGGAATCCCTTTGCACGTCAATTGCAGTCCCCTGACGGCAGTCTCCCTCTGACGGCGGGAATCCCTCTGCAAAGCCAGTCTAGACCCAATCAGCGCCTAGCGCGGCAACAAGGATCTGGGAATGCTAAGTCCTCAATTAAAGGAACATCTCACCAATTTCTCTCCTCTTTATCTCATTCATGCTACAGCCACGCACATTCAGCAACCCTAACAATGGGGTTCGAAGAGGCGTGAGCCTCTCCCCGCACGTCTTGCCGTATTTGAGGAAGGGTCTTACAGAGAAAGGGGTTCCTAGCCTCTTCGCCTCGCCCTTTTAGTCACTTTCTACGACACGCGGTGGATACGGTAGCCTGGTGTAGCCCCGGCTACACGACATGTGAATTGGGTATTAATATGATATTTTGGCTTCCTTTGGCGCGTGGGACCTGCATCACATTGAGAGCTGCAATGTCGATGGGCTCGCTGTGTCGTTGATGTTAGGACGTTCGAGAGAAATACTGTGCACTGTAGAAGGAACATAATATGTGTGTCTGTTAGGTATAAAATTATAATTTCTAGTGTGCTTCCTGATTTGGCTCAGCTGTATTACCCTGGCGGATTACGCATATTTTTATTTTATCAAGTTATGCATCAAATGTACTTCCATGCCCTTGATTTAAAGGTGTCCCTCAAGCAGAGTTGAGTAACACCCTTAAATGGATTGTAAACAAGAATAATTCGTGACGAACAATAATGTACATTAATATCTTTGACTATAACCTCAAGCACATCTCCTGCATAAGCAGCAAGAGGAACCAGTTTGTGCTTCATGATCTTTGGAATGAGGATTGTTAAGCACCTATATTCAAATGGACGGTCTTCGCTATAAACTCGGAATCCATCGAAACGGAAATTCTGTGAGGGTGGAGGTGTGTCTCAGTTACACAAATGGCACCTGAAAAAATGTTGATATCCATTGCCTAAGCTCTAATAATTTTCGCAAGTCCTCCAGCATTCCACATGAGAAACTGTGTCTGAGGATGAGAGATAGGAGGATTCAGTGCTATGCAGAGGAGGAGAGAGAGGAAGATAGTGACTGCAGAAGAGTAGAAAAAACTACATCTGTAGGGTAATTGTTTGAAAGACTGGAGAGAATCCAGCCTATAAGTTGGTGGAGGAGAACGTTCAGAAGAGACAGAAACGGCGATTCAGGTGCATTATGATTACCGGGAAGAGTAGTTGTGTGAGAAAACCTAGTCGAAGGAGAGCCAAGAGAGGGTGAGTTTAGAGCTGGAGAGGAGCAATGATCATGGAAAGTTTACCAGAGGTCACCTTTGATCGGAATTTTCAACGATCATTATATTCTTGGGAGCTTTTTGAGCTGATGTGAAAAGAAGGGCATGAATTGAAGAAGAGGATGATGAGAAACAGAGAAAGTAGCGTGAGAGGGAGATAAGGTAACAGGCTATTACCTTAGGGATGTCGAGATTGGAAACAAATGACAGGTGAGGGCACAATAATAGTTTGAGCTTAAGGAACATTGACAGGATTCAGGTAGAGAGCTACATTAGCCCAAAACAGAAATTTCCCATAGCCTGTCATGGTCGAAGCTACCGTCTAGGCCAAAGGCCGTAAAATAAGTGAAAAGGATGTGGTAATATCTCATTGTTAAAATTATGAATCTGTTTCTACAACGGACCCTTTTAAGCAACGGCATACTAGAACACTTTAACTTTGAACCTTTTTTAAGTAGCTATCTAAACCATTCATGGGAAAAACGCATATTGATTCATTAATAGAAATGACCTAATCAAAATATTTGTAATATGACATAAATTTGAAATTTGTGTTCTTCAGACACGTAATTAAGTAGAGGTCTGCCCCATTGACAGACTTTCGTTGATAGATTACACGACCTATTTTTGAACAGTACAGTAGTGTCATAAAATTTGTTCATGATGAGTCTATAACGTGAAAATAAACAATACTTTTCCTACGTGGATTTTAATTTAATAAGGCATTTAGTTACGTAATTCCCTCTGGACAAAGTCTCTTGATTATTAATAGAAATAAAAAAATGGGTGAGTTAAAATATACAACGAATTTTTATTTATTGAAATTTCTTCCTAATCTTAATTAGGAAACAAATTTTCTTTGCTACTGTATACTTGCATACAAGTTGGTACAGGATAAAAATAAAGAGATTTTATTTGAAAACATTTATTCGAAGAATTTTTTAAACATTTACACAAGTATATTTTTAACTGATTGTGCAAGCTGTAATCTGCGAACACATTTACAATGCAAAAACTAGACTATTCAACTGAGTCAGTATAAATCAAATACCAGAGCGTATACATGCACTTGCAAATAAACCCAGTTTTTGAAAATCGTCGTTATTTCTGTCAGATGAGGTACCTTACATACGAAATAACAATACACGTGCATTAGTTGGAACGTAACCTTATACTCCCTTATTGAACTAATGCCAAGACTGTGATACACGACATGTAACCAGAAGCTGCTCATATCAAACATCTTACTCATTTTCATACTGAGTGTTGAGTGTATTGATGTGATAGTTGTATTTACGACACGATATAAGAACTTCTTAGGAATATCACTAAAAAATATTATAGACGCAAAGAAATGACAAGTGATGACATTGTCTAGTAAATTATATCTGGATTATGGGTATATTATTAGCGCGTCTCAATAAGTTTTCGCGAAATTGCTCTAACAAAATATGTCTAACACCAGTTACTGACAGACGAGACAAAGTTACAAAAAAGCAGAAAGCTGAAGCATCGGTAAAAGAAACTATAATAAATAGCATTAATTTTCTAATACTACTGGCATTGTGGTTTAGTCATAGGCCGGATATCCGCATCCGTGGTGTATCCGCATATAATTGACACCCGCATCCGTTATTTGTCATCATGATGTCATCTGCAATTTGTCATCATGCTCACACCCGCATGCACATACGCATATGGAGGATGGTGATATTGTGCGGATGTATAATTCAAAAGTGATTAAAGTTGTATTTATTTAACGTCAAGCATAACGCAATAGCACCAAAAAATTATTACCATCTTAAATACTTTGCATTATTATTAGTTTTCAATAACCACATGTCCTCAAATGACCCAAATTAGGTAATCATGATGACCAAGGTAAGATCTCTTTATATACTGTGATTTTCTAGATCAATATCAATGGGAATAGCGAGATCATGGGGATTACTTTCGAGGTCATCCCCAACTGCATTTCAGAAGTGACTGAACAGCGGTCTTACAGTGAAACAAAGGAGAACATCCATCGCTGATCTCAGCTAATGTACAGACACAGCCGCATCTCCCAAGCCGCCTGGTGGCCAACGGTAAGATAATTCTTAATCGACCCCATACACGCATACAAAATCCTAGCTCCTAAGCGATGTGAACTGATATGTTCGAGTAGGGTTATATATTTTTTTTCAAATGTTACAACATAATGTCATGTTCAAAGCTTCGCAATTACAGTTTTGAACTAATATTAACAACTGTAAAATAAGTCAATAGAGTTAATTGTTATCGATCTACAGCTTTGAACAATTACAGTTTTGAACTTATATAAGCTAACGACTATTTAATAAGTTAATGAAGTTCATTATTCTTGATCTACAAATAATCTTTCAGGACGAATCGAACTTGGTTTGCGATGATCGCCAGTTTTGTCAGCTATAACATACCATGAACTCGCTCATATGATGTAAGTCACACAGCTATAACATACCATGGACTCGCTCATATGATGTAAGTCACACAGCTATAACATACCATGGACTCGCTCATATGATGTAAGTCACACAGCTATAACATACCATGGACTCGCTCATATGATGTAAGTCACACA
>SDVV010028576.1:0-11936 GCA_016164225.1 Gammarus roeselii | reverse complement strand
TAGTCGACTCGCTGTAGTCGACTCGCTGTAGTCGACTCGCTGTAGTCGACTCGCTGTAGTCGACTCGCTGTAGTCGACTCGCTGTAGTCGACTCGTTGTAGTCGACTCGCTGTAGTCGAGTCGCTGTAGTCGACTCGCTGTAGGTGACTTGCTGTAGTCGACTTGCTGTAGTCGACTCACTGTAGTCGACTCGCTGTAGTCGACTTGCTGTAGTCGACTCGCTGTAGTCGACTCGCTGTGGTCGACTTGCTGTAGTCGACTTGCTGTAGTCGACTCGCTGTAGTCGACTCGCTGTAGTCAACTTGCTGTAGCCGACTCGCTGTAGTCGACTCGCTGTAGTCGACTCGCTGTAGTCGACTCGCTGAAGTCGACTCGTTGTAGTCGACTTGCTGTAGTCCACTCGCTGTAGTCGACTCGCTGTAGTCAACTCGCTGTAGTCGATTAGTCCTATACGTTCCACCACTAGTTTGTTCTTCTACAACCACAAGTTTAGACTAGTGTTTTCATTATGATTTATTCACACGAACTTTGCAGAGAATCAAGCTTTGCTATTGATTTGTTATTAGCATTAAACACAGTTTAAAGGGTATCAGGTTAGTAATTGAACCGTCCATCAATATTACACAACTTCACGCAGGCCTGGCACTGCTCGGTCCTCAGGACCAATCGTCATCCCGAGTTACCAACATGCAGAGTAGGTGTTAATATTGTACCTTGAAACCTTTGCCACCTAATGTCGGCAGGACACAGTATCTAGTTACGTTTCTCAATATTTTGTCCCATTTGAACCATTTTTTAGGACTATTACTCCAGAATGAATATGGATACTGTATTTAAATACTGCATCTAGATGTTGTACCTAGATTCTATATCAAGATACTGTATCTAGATAGTGTATATAGATGTATCTACTGTATTCAAATACTGCATTTTTTCAATACTGACTACATGTTACATAAATACTGAGATTGCTTCCTTACCCTCATTGATGACTTTCAAAAAAAGGTTCCACTATCTATGTAGTCAAGTAACTTACACAGAGGCCGGTAACCCCGCAATGATCTACGTTGTTTTAACGCCGACAAAAACAGGTTTATTTCTTATTCCCACCACAATTGCCAGGAGACATAATTTAAAGTCAAATTTATTGTTGCAGTTTGTGTTGGTTGTTGAGATGACTTAATCATAGCTATTACTTGTGTAGAGATGACTTAGTCATTGCCATTACTTGTGTAGAGATGACTTAGTCATTGCCATTACTTGTGTAGAAGTGACTTAGTCATTGCCATTACTTGAGTAGATATGACTTAGTCATTGCCATTACTTGTGTAGAGATGACTTAGTCATTGCCATTACTTGTGTAAAGATGACTTAGTCATTGCCATTACTTGAACCCTGGTTTTCTGATTAGACTAGAGGGTCCATCTCCACCGGCGCTCCGACGAGGGTATTTGAGAGGTCCCTATAAGGCCCTGGTCTCCCGAGTGCATCGAGCTGTCCCCCATCCAGGGAAGAGACTGGTTCATGCTCTATGGTAAGCAATACACAAATAAATTCATCGTGTCATGGTTATGTATTATTTAAGTTTACGTCTGAATTCACCCTCTCTCGTTTTAAAATCAGACAGGTGCTTACCAAGCTCGCTGCTGGTGAGATATTGTGGGGTTCAGGATCAAAGAAATCAATATTTTACAATGCTTGTTGTGTTAGTAACAGTGCAAGTTAATGTTGGACACTCTCGAGATTAGTCCGGATTGATGATCTGGCGGGGACATGTTGTATCGTTTCGGTGTTATTACACGGAGAGGTTAGGCTCTACCTGGTGGAGCAAATTCTCGACAAGGATGATTTTTCTCGTTGCTGGGAAGACCCCTCATGTCCACACGGATTGTGTCCTAAGAAAGGGCTTCATCAAGCCCGACATCTGTTTTATAGCAACTACAAAACGATACCCAGAATGATGGGTATTATGTATACTCAATAAATTTTGATTTTCGTCCATAGATTGCGCTTCAAAACTCTTGGTATCCCGAATACAATAGATTCAGATGCCACAACTTGAAAGTTTATGTAATTTACTAACACACATTGCACGTAAAACGTCTTGGTATCCCGTATACAAGAGATTCAGATGCCACAACTAGAAAGTTTATGTAATTTACTAACACACATTGCACGTAAAACGTCTTGGTATCCCGTATACAAGAGATTCAGATGCCACAACTAGAAAGTTTATGTAATTTACTAACACACATTGCACGTAAAACGTCTTGGTATCCCGTATACAAGAGATTCTGATACCAAAACTAGGAAATCAATTCTATTTACTAACACACATTGCACATGAAATGTCTTGGTATCATGTATACAAGAGATTGAGATTCATATACAGGTTTATGTGTCGTGGCGGTCTAGGTTGAGTCTCCTGCATTCCTGGTGCCTACGTATCTTGAGGTACGTGTTTCCACGTGTCCTGCAGTGCCAGATACGTAATTTGTCACTCGTAGAAAACCAAGGGGATCCACGTACCCGTGCCTGAAACCAGATTAAAAATTTATTATCGGCTTAAAAATAATTAGAGGGGCTCTAAATAGCTACGAGAGGGATGGATGTTGAACTGTGCGTTTGAGAAGTACCATCTTTCAAATGATGCGGCGTTCTATACACCAACGTGCAGCTGGGTTGCTCTGCCCCACGTTAACTAGTGCTATAACACGACTGTGAAGATATCCTTTGTCCAGGCTATGTGACGTCACCTCTAGCACACCATTAGAGCGATGGCACGTTGGACCGAAAGATGGCATCAATGCCTATCGATTTGGTGGGCGCCTACAAATTTGTTTTCGTTGGTGCCCTAACAGCGACTCAGGAGTGATAAATACATGGCAACCAACAAAGCCCGGCGGTGGTGGCCAAGTCATCATCAACCTTGAATTGAAACAATTCAAGATGTTATGACCCGTTTTAGAGCATCGACGCAGGCAAATTCATTGCGGTCTCCAGGCTCGTGATGCACTGATGCCATCTAGCGGTCCAACACGCAAAGCTCTACTCCAGACTCCTGTTCCATTGGTTGTAGCGCAGTCGCGGAACTCTTGGCAGCAGGAGTGGTCTCTGGGGTAACCTTTCATGGAAAGACTCTAATTGATGCCTTACAAGGTGCTTAAAATATGTCGACCGTTGGAATTGGCGTTGAAAACTAACAAATGCTTCTTGGTATCATTCTGGTTTTCCAAAAACCGAGTTAAATATCAATAATATATGTTTGAGTTGCCAGAAGACCGTGGACCAATCATTGTTTCATTTTTCCAATGTGTGAAGTTAGGCAGTTTTTAAACGGAATTCTGTTGATCAAATTGCTTGCCGAATCTTGAGGGTCGGGCTTTTGGTCTAGGATGACTGGACCTGATGGAGGGGTGCGGTCGGTACAGAATACGTGCATTGAATAGACGAAAAGTGGGTTAAACTTGCTTGAACGACGTTTAACACGTATGAAAGGAATTAATGTTTAAACGTTTTGCGTTGGAGACCTCAATAATATGTTCGTAGGTAATGTTTGCTTGCGTGCAAGCGCAGCACGAAGACGAGGTGGGGACACCACAGCGTCTGATAAACATGCCTTAAATCATGAACATGAGGTCGACTGGCAGCAAGCACAAGTTGTATTTCAATACTGTGGGTATTGAAAGACAAAAAAGGCCAAGAATCGTCAACTATTTTGAAATACTGCAATAATTCATCAATGGTTACTTTTGTTTCACGACGACCGACAGTGCGAAGCGTTTTAATTGATAGTCGAACATGGTATACTGTTAGTCGGATCTGGTATGCTAGTCGTATGTGGTATGATGTTCGTTTGCATGCGTCTGTCAATTTATGTGTCCGATCTCGTCCGAATGACGTCAGTGCTTCACCTACCCAAACTTGTTGTCCAAGATGTGCTTTCAGAATACACACGTTTTCAAAATAGCAACGGCTCCCATACTCCCACTGGCAGCTGGTTCATACACGGCTCCCATACTCCCACGGGCAGCTGGTACATACTCTGTCTTATGCTACGGCTCCCATACCCCCACGAGCAGCTGGTACATACACGGCTCCCATACTCCCACGGGCAGCTGGTACATACACGGCTCCCATACTCCCACAGGCAGCTGGTACATACACGGCTCCCATACTCCCACGGGCAGCTGGTACATACACGGCTCCCATACTCCCACGGGCAGCTGGTACATACACGGCTCCCATACTCCCATGGGCAGCTGGTACATACACGGCTCCCATACTCCCACGGGCAGCTGGTACATACTCTGTCTTATGAACATTTTTCTCCATCTATAATACGAAGCAGTTGTATACTCCAAATAGCACCTTGTCCAGGGTCTTTGGCGTCCTCTTAAATGCACCTAAAACAACTTATCTGTGAAACCATGGTTTTCAAAAACGATTCTTTGGGTTGCGATCACTTCTTCAAGTCCAAGTCCACATTTAGAAGCCAGATGAGGGCGGCGTTACAAAAATGAACGAGCAGACTTTGAGATATAATTTTATCCTCTATTCGTATCATCGAAATGGCGTCAATAGACTAGAAACAGCTGCTGCTGGAGTAAAATATGGCTTCATAGTGGAAATAATAGAATAATTTAATGTGGGGCAGAGCGTGCACCAGCTTCCCGTGGTGGTAGAAAAGCTGCAACTTTAATTTGAGCATCGATGACATTTGGCGGTCCAACAGAAATAATAACACAGCCAGATATGATTATTTGATAGGCAAATCAATAGTAAATGAATCCTCAATTGGTAGATTTACACGAAATATAAGCGCCTCAAGTTTCACCATGCATTTACGACCAGCGTGCGCCAGCTGTCACGGTGACGTACGCCAGTTGTCACGGTTGCGTGCGCCAGCTGTCACGGTGAATATAAAAATGCATCATGTACTTTATTTAGCAAATTATTAGGAGGAACAGATCGAAGGCCAGATGCCCGGGGAGTATAAAAAATTGCATCGAATTCCCAATACCCATTGACGCAGCAAACAGTAACCCCCCTGCTTTCAAACCAGCGGTCTGAATCTTGATAGAAAATTAAAATAAATGCATGTTGAAGGCCCATTTTAGCCCAATCATAATAGGACATAAGAAGTGTAGTTGGTACGCTTCAGTACATACCGGCCCGTCTTGGAGCCATCTGTTGCCAGCTCCTCGAAGTGGAACATGGTGCCTGTGTCGTAGTTGATGGTTGGTTTGGAAGCCGCCACTCCGGTCTGGGCTCCTGGAAAATATGTTGTTTATCATTCAATTGAGCTTTAATTCTTATCTTCCGGTGGCAAGATTGATTAAAGAAGCCAACCTGACGCTGACCAAGTGAACCAAATTATTGTGATAAATTAAGAGACAGTTATTAGTCATTCCGTACCAAGGCGCTAGGGTTAGACCGCTGCTGCGATCCTCGTCTGGCTGGGAAAACATCCAAAGAGAACAGAAAGTTCAGTGGGTGAAAGCACAGGGCGTACAAATGCCTTTCTTTCAAGCTGGTATTTTTCAGCCGAATGAGGGGCCCACTAGCGGTCGAAGTACAGCCTCTCATTACAAAATTACTCCTAACTGTGGCTTTTAATTGACTGCATTTTCGCTTGATACAGAGTAAAACATATTCTTCCAATTGAACGAAATATGGGTACATGTCAACATGACCATATTCGACCTTGTTCGATTATTTTTAATTGTAGGTATAATTTGTTATTGTATTGGAGATAAGAAGACAAATCCTTACACGAACTCAATAAACTTTTAAGTAGGCTGATTTAAAATTCTCCATGTCACCAATAGATGCCCTCAACAGACCTGCAGTAGTAACTAAAGGGTTCTTAATAATAATTAAAAATAGTCAACATGTCATAACGGCGAATATTAAAGGAAAACCTGTAGGTTCAATTTAAGGGCTTAGGAACAAATTTCAGCCACTTTGGATTCAGCAGTCAATTATTCAGACTGGGCCTGTTATCCACAGATCGATGTGATCGGCAGGAGGCTGAGGCCTTTATTTGGTTATCTATTTTCCATGCGACGTACAAGAAAACTTCATTCCAACGAATGTGTTGCTAGGCATTCCCAATTCTGTTCAGTTCAAAAGATATTGGACTTTATAGCAAAGTTAGTTCAGTAACTAATTTGTAGAATTGGCACAGGAGGCGGGGCGCACCGAGAGGGGGGGGAGTGTTGGTTACGGTGCCATCCCACCTCCCATAGCAACTGAATGATGCAAATCAACTAGTAAATTTTGCTAGAGTGAGGAGACTTGTTTAGTATGGCTCCCTCGGTTTTACTCCAAGTTGCAAGGCAACCACACCTTTAAAGGCTCCTTGATGACCTACTGGGAGGAAGAGGATTAGTTTTGTTACGAATGATTAGAGGCGTCTGGGTATGACTGTTATTAGTAATGTATATGATAAAAGTCTCATACAATCTAAATGATCAGGAGCGTACTAAAGGACGGGGGAAGGGGGAAGAGGAGGAGTGATTGGCGCCGTACCCTCCCCTGTACTTAGCTGTACTTTTCCCGTCAGCTTAACCAATCGGAGTACGAAATTTCTGTGCACGAATTTTTATAGTACAAAATTTCCGTGTACGAAATTTTTTAGTACAAAATTTCCGAGAACGAAAATTTACGTAAAGTCGCGAAATAAAATTACTGTATGGTCAACGTTTTTTCTAACGATTGTATGGTGTCTTATCATTCATGTTGTATCCAACATGACCAATGATTCCTAGGTACTGCCCAAATTGTGCCCCATGGTAAATTCGGTGTTTTTTTCGGATAGCACTTGAGATTTCAATTCATATTCTTGGTCGATCGAACACAACTCTGAGTCGTTTGTTCAATTGCTCCTACCTTCTGGGTTAGCAGGAAAGGAATAAGCGACAAAACATGCGGAGTGGGGTTTGATTGATCGAGAATAGAGATGTATATCTCAAATAGTTTCTGAAACAGAGCGAAGTTTTCATGGAGTACAGGTTTGGTATCGCCAGAAGAAACTTATCAGATAGACGACGGCCTGCTAAGAAATGATGCGGGAGATGAATAAATTCTATGCATTTTTTGTTTGATCCATTTTTCTAGTTGGATCCCTAGCAACTGCAAGTCAGATATGTTCGTGACACCTCATAATATGGCGCCTCGTAAATAAGAGGTCACCAATTGTTCCCAAAGTGAAGCGTTCGTTAGAAAGATCGGAATAATGTCCCCAGAATTGTGTAAATACAAATAGAACTGATTCCAAACTAGTCACCAAGATACCCCGTAGATTCAATACAGATCGCAAGATCGTCTCAGTGGTTTCATTTACTCGGTTACACGTTGTGGTGACCTCTATGAGGACGAAGCCACTTTAATCCATTTACTCGGTTACACGTTGTGGTGAACTCTATGAGGACGAAGTCACTAATCCATTTACTGGGTTACACATTGTGGTGAACGAAGTCACTTTAATCTGATTAAACGGTCTTTGATGATCATCAACGTATTCCAACTTTATTGTGTATATTGTAGAACATGTTTAAGCTGAGACCAGACTATGATACAGTTGGTCTACGAGTAGAGATTTTTTGTTCTATTTAATTTATTTTATACCTTTTCGACTACCATCTTCTGCAGACTTTGTTACAAATTCTGTGAGATACAAAATCATTTCGGACACCATGGTGGATATGGTGGGGTATTTGAAAACCATGAGGTAGTCAATATATAATGAATATATATAATTACTATTTATAATTAATAAACTACGTTCCACAGAATAATACGTACGTTTGAACCGTAGGTTAGAAACACGTACTTTTGTCCCGTGGGTTAGAAATACGTGCTCCTAAGTTGGGTTTGGTTGTGTTGGAAGGTTCCAACATTATGCTCGCAACGTAGCCAGCGAATATATCCGCTGCACGCAACATAACGGCACGGAGCCACTACCCTGCCGTATCAAACTGAACCAAGGTGTACACCACAGTATACATTTCGACTTCGTACCATACTCTACAATTACCATTATTTCGTTTTTGCAGTATACCCTGAAAGTTTTCTATGAATTTTCTGTGTGAGAAAAATATCAAAATTACCGGAATAACTCACTTATACTCTCAGTGCTTCATGAACCAGTACTGATAAATAAGTTTGATCGATAATTTGATCATTTATATATCAGATTCGATAACTAGAAATTTTGTCGTCACTGTAACCACGTGAAATAAGTTACCTAATATAATTTGTTTATAGGCTATTCTGCCGATCATTTTACAAACCAAAATTACCCTAAGCAAACTGATAACCTTAATTTGCAAAGAAATATTTCTGCATATCAGGGATTGTTTTGTCGCTGATAAGTAACGCGGCAAGTGTGAATAGAAATTGGAAATTCATGGAGATCATTCAGGCCATTTGACATTTCAGGAATTCATATCGATTGGAAATTGGTGAACATTATCTCATATCTGCTGTATTAACTGATCAATTTCGGAGACCAATCTTGACTGTTCCAGCCACATCGTCCCAAAAAATGGAGATAAATGAAATTCCTTTATGTAAAATGGAGACAATCATACGCGCAATGCCTACTGTGGGCAGGGTATTGCTCGTAGATTTTGTTTTATAATTAGTGAAGAGGGGCTTTTGTATTGATAGAAGTAGCTTCCTTCTGTAGATAAGAATGGCACTCAAAAGCGGTGTTGATTTATAAGTTAGCATGCATTCAATCAAAGTTATTTAATACAGACTTCCATAGTATGAAGTATTTTGTTCAAGATGACGATCATCCTTTGTTTACTGTAGATGACAATCTTGAAGATGACAACCATCTTTTGGTCATTCATTGATTGTCGAGATATTATTCATAAAAAAATAATTGCGTGCATTAGTGCAATATATTTTTTACTTCAATACCTTATTACATCGAAATAAGAAAGCAACAGGGGCGTTGGTGGCTCGGTGTCTTGTCCCCCCCCCCATTGCATGCAAATATGATCTATATAATGCCTCTGACTTCTTCTTGGGCACACCTATTTATGTTTCCCTTCCCCTTTCTGTTGGTTCACCAAGGAGCAACTGTTAACAATATTCGTAAAATTACAAACAAAACAAATTTTTGATTTCTACATAAATTTGCTTATCCCTGCATGAATTCATTACCTATTATGTACAACAGTTCACTTACTACTGCAAATATTGACTTACTGTTGGGCTTTCGTTTCTGTCGAATAAGCTGTGGAGGGGTTAACAGGTCCTGTGGTAGCATAAGCAGATCATCAGGCGGGGTGTGAAGCTTAGTTAAAGGGTGCTCACCGGGACTGATTAAAGGATGCTCCTGAATATTGGTTAGTGTATGCTCTTGAATGCTGGTTATTCGATGTTCTTCGGGACTGGTTAAAAGGAGCTCTTCAGGAATGGTTAATGTGGATTTTTCCTCATTGATTGATGGATTGATTAGAGGGTGCTGCTGCGGATTGGTGACTGAATGATTGTCAAGACTTGTTAATGGGTTTTCTCGAGTTAACGGATATCTCCGAGGACTGTTCAATCCATTGTCTTCCATAGGAGGTAGTGAGTTTTCATGCTGCATTTCGAGTTTATTCTGAGAATTACCAGACGAGTTGGTTAATATTCGATCCTGACCATTTTGTGTACTTGTTAACCCTCCATTCCAAGTTTTAAAATGATTAATTATCTGCCAAGATGGAACTCCAGATGTGTTTTTTATCTACCCTGAAGGTTTTGCAAGCTTTGAGATTCTGTGGGTGAGTTTCTAAAGCTTCTGTTGGATTCCGTTCCCAAAACATTGAAGCCCACGTTTTGTGAGGAAGTAGAATTGTTCCAAGTTCTCTGACTAACAGGAAGGGTAACAACAGAGTTTCGTCTTTCATGACCAGGAATATTTCTTGATGCACTTATTTTGACTACTTTGGGGTAACTGGTACGGGTTCTTTTAAATCGTCTTGCCGTGCTCTAAGTCTCCTAGACATGGACACCCTAGGCCTAGGTGAATTCATTTGTACATTCGAAAGTGAAACACTTTCTTGTCCTCCAACAGATCTCACAAGTGAATTATTTTTGATTTCTTCATTGCTTGAAGCGTTTCTGTTTCCTCTATATAAGGTTTGACTATGCACACTATTTAAATTCTTATCAATATTTGTACTTAGCAAACTTTTCTGTTCCTTATTCCTAAAGCTAGCATGGTTTGTAAGTGCTGAACTATCACTACATACAACGTTATTCTCAGGATTCGCTCCTGCTGATAAATTCTGGCTATGTGCGAAAGTTCTGAGTTTTCTACCCTTTGTTATCCTACGTCGTTCACTCGTATCAAGGTCCGTGATCTGGGACTTTCTTTTGCTCCGAAATTCATCATATGGACTTTCATTTCCTAGCAAGTCTTCTGTGTCGTCATTAGCATCAGACCCCGTGTTGATGTTGTTAGTGATGCTCCGTGCGATGTTATTACCGGGCGCTATGTGGTTAATTCCATGGGTGTTTTCGATGATGCTGGATTCTAGGTTAAAGTTTAAATTTTAACCGTTGAATTCCTTGGCCACCTCGTTGATATTGCGTTGAATCGTCCTCACTTCGTTCTCGGAAGGGTCGGATTCAACCGACCCCTCCAAATTCACCAAGTTTCCTCCGAGAATGTTCGTTGATCCCGATGTTTCCCGCGCTATATTTTTCTCGGTATCAGACTGAGATGCGCTTATCAGATTTTTCGATTGATCACCGTTGGTTCCGAGAGAGACAAGGTCCGAGTGATCGCTGTTATCCTGTCCAGCACTTTCTTCACCCCGTTCTCTGAAAATTGCGCTGGTTTTAGCAATTTCTTCCACATCCGCAATTGCAGGTTCAACACTCATTCCCAAATCGTTCCCGTTGCTAAAATCAAACGATTTACGGGCCTTTTCGTAGCTCTTCCTTCTGATATCATTAATACTGAAGGTCGGATTACAGTTTCTGCTTCCTGTAGATGAGGAGGGAGAGAAACGACCAGCTTCGACACCTGATTTTTCAGCGGTATCCAATTGGTTTTGGGGTGCGCCATCTGAGACTTTCATAGTGCGTTACCGGACGATCCGGTACCCATGTTCATCAGCTAAGTAGTCGTAGAGCCGAAGAATTCCGCGGTCGTCCGTCCAGCTATAAGCGCCTATGACTTTGCCATTGCGAAGTCTCTTCTTCTTGCACCACTGACCATTAAAAGTTTGGTACCTGCAAGAGTGTGATAACAGTTAATATATAAACCCAAAATACTCACAGATGTACGATGATGATTACTAATTTATAGATGACTCCCTAGTAAGTACATCAGATTTTGTAGGACCACTGCAGAGAAGAAAAACAGTCGGGTCAAAGAAGGCCAATCAATCAACGAGATATAATAAAGAAATCTGGGAAAATTAAAGTAACTATATGCATTTGTACATTACTTTGTCCAGGTATATCTCAAAGATTATTTAGTTACTATATTATTTAGTTAGTGCTTTATTTAGTAACTGTATTATTTAGGATATGTATTATTTAGTTACCGTATCATTTAGTAGCAGTACTATTTAGTTACTGTATTACTTAATTACTTTATCTTGACCAACCATAACAAGTTTCACTTTGGCAATTCTTATCAAACCTAATCGTGTAGTTGGTCAGCGGAAGACACTTTGTTCGATTGTGGACTAAACGCTCAACCAGCTTAGATATCAGATTATAATGATATACAATAGACCGATTAATGAATAGAGGCACAGATTTGGTGGACTAAACGGTCAACCAGCTTAGGGATCAGATTATAATGATATACAATAGACCGATTAATGAATAGAGGCACAGATTTGGTGGACTAAACGGTCAACCAGCTTAGGGATCAGATTATAATGATATACAATAGACTGATTAATGAATAGAGG
>SDVV010028575.1:0-11936 GCA_016164225.1 Gammarus roeselii | reverse complement strand
ATCCTAAATTGTAAAAATAACCAACAGAATGCATTGAAGATGGAAATTCAACAGAGAAGCTACAAAAACTGAAAGAGCTATACTAAACTCACGAGATAAAACAAAGCAAGAAGATTAATTTTCTACCATACCCAAAACATACATTAAAAACGTGATGAATGAGAATGAACAAGCATGTAACCAGACAAACAAGAAAATGTGCACAAGATATCAAGACATGCATGCGACACAACTGAAACCTAAAGTAAATACGGTATAGTATATACAAAATCTAATGAAATTAGCCTCAACATCATTCCATAACAGGGATAAAGTAACATCTATTTAACTAAAGTAACCACGGTTTAATCGTAACAGCTGTGTCATATATTCATATAAAACTACCACAATGATGCAACAACCTAGCAATTATGCCTGAAATAGCTTGCAACATGGATGCTTCAGCCTTAAAATACACTAAAATGCCTAGAACTGTATGAGTTAACGGATCGAAATTCCGAAATACTAAAAATTCAACATAAATCAATCGATCATTACTGAGTATACATAACATAATATTTTAACCCACAGTAAATCCATATCGTTCAGGTATTTTCGATAATGGAAATCGCGTCAATGGAACACTGATATAAATGTTTCAAAACTGGATAATGCAATATGGGGTAGATAGATTCTCGACCGTAGGTGCTGCATCGTACCACAATACATACCTAAACTCGCCAATAATCATACTAATAATCCATACTAATCCTATAGATAGTATATACATATGAAATAAAGAGATGGGAAACACAGAATCTTGCCTGCAATCCTACCTTCAGGCTGGTACAAACATGGCCATTCGCACACCAAGGCTGGAAATTGAGTTATAAGACATGCCTACCACACTAATCCTATAAAAGAATATATAGTGATAAATGAACAAAACATATAAAAATAACCCAAGCCCCCACCGCTACGAATCCCAATCAAGCATCGATTGAGTCAATTATACCACAACTAGATAAGAAAACACACGTATATGTCCACAGAAAAAAAATATAGAAATATAATCCTACATGAATAAATAACGATACATACACTCACAACGTATCAAACGTGACATGGAAACAAATTTATAAGACAAAGAACAGGTAAGAGCAAACTCAGATAATCTTCCAGGAGCGCATCCAACTTTTTGCCTTGGGGATCCCTACGGCTCGCCCCACAAGAAATTTGAAATAATACTTATCCTACCAGAACCGAATAAAAATATATAACGAGCAACAGTTAGTGACCAATTAAACTCCACTACAACCATCTAAAGAAGAAAAACATATATATATATAAATACAATGAATATCATAAATACAGTACAAATTAAAGTGTTCATAACATTAACCTTGCCAATCAAGGGCGCAAGCCTGCTTCCATCCCGATGTTCCCCCTTCCGTTCACCTTCCGTCCCCCTCCCCTTCCGGTCTCCCCCCCCCTCCTCGTCCGTTAGCTGACTTGGGCCACTAAACCAGTTCCGGTACCCTCTGCTTCCGCCCCCCCCCCCGTTTCTGCGCGCACCCCGCGTACAAACCGGTTGAGTCAAAACTAACTCTTTTATCCCTATCCAATTCCTTCGCATTTGCGTTATGTACACATATTAACTGCTAGAGATGATGTATATTAATAGGTTAGAGGTAAACGTGCACACAATGACACGACTATTGCAAGCGATGATGTATATTAATGGGTTAGAGGTAAACGTGCACACAATGACACGACTATTGCATGCGATGATGTATATTAATGGGTTAGAGGTAAACGTGCACACAATGACACGACTATTGCAAGCGATGATGCATATTAATGGGTTAGAGGTAAACGTGCACACAATGACACGACTATTGCATGCGATGATGTATATTAATGGGTTAGAGGTAAAGTGTGCAACTGGACGTCCGGTAATATTAGACGAGATTGAAGTATTTTTCACTACATATAACAAGCCTCTGACCAGAGGTCGGTGTTGGACACGGAATGATTCGTCCACATCCCACAAAATGAAATTGGACATTTGGATTAAAAAATATTTAGATGCACTATTGGCCCAATACAACCGCCCAATCCTCATTTATCGATGGCCAATCACATCATTATTCACGGAAGTGACGGAAAATTGACGAGTATCCACCCGTATGCAATATCTACTCTGAACTCAGTGTCCGAATCGTCTGAAAGAATCCTTATATGTGAAACGCTCGATCCCTGCACTATCATCGAATTACCGGAGAAAATCGTACAGGGGTATTTAGACAGAATTTCAGGTTTGATTTATCGGCTAAAATAGAGAGTATCTATTAAAACGGCTTCTTGGCTTTAAAATATAAACATTTTTGAAGCAGCTATCAATATCACTCTTTGATGCCACTCATTTTGTATTAATAGCGGTGTATATTCTACGCTATTCAAGAAATACCTTGTTCTGATACCTTTTTCATGTGAACGGCTATCTCTCAATATTTGAACATATTTGAAAGATGCTGAATAATGAGATACATATATATTTAAGTACATTTTCCGACACATTTTTCTACACAAAGCTGTTTCACATGATATTTCAACAGTTCAAACATTTGTGAAATAGTTACATACAAGCATAAATCTACATTAAAATTTGCTTCAGCCTAGCCACAACGAAAATTGCAAAGAAGACGATAGGATGTTTTTTTATATCAACTGTACGGCTGATCGGACACACATTAAACAACATAGTTCAATCGCTCTCCTTATTCATCATGATCAAATCAAGAGTGTTTTCCGCATAAACACTTCACTTGTGCGTTGGGGAGTATACATAAAATATAATTGAATAAAGAAGTTCCAGCGGATCTCTAGTAACAGTTGGCGAAGAAAATAAGTCCGTCGCTGTGGCACTGGATTGCAGCTGACTCTGGATTTTTCACACCCCTAAATCGAAGTCTAGGGAAACACTTCTTCCAAAATCCAACGTCGTCGAAGAGCAAAGAGTTTCAACATAATCATGCACCGCTTCTTCGAATTATTGCTAGGAAATTCGTTTTAATTTGATTGGGATGGCCTCCGATGACCCGTCAATGCGACTGCGATAAATGGGGATTATGCAGAGATTGGGTTGGGCAAGTCTGGGTTTTCTGAATTCCTTGAGTTGGTGTATCATCCGCGGGAATATACAGAAATCGCTAGCAGCGGGTTCGTCATAGTTTAAATGATCATCATAACAACTCACATATTTGGGGAAGAAAATGCATAATAAAACGATTTATGAACAGGTAGAACAACTAAATTCATATTCGACAATTCTCGTAATCTATACCTGTACGATTTAGGAACGGGCATTATGAAAGTGAATGCCCCGTCAATCTCCTGTTTTGTGCTGAAGTTGAACGTAAAATACAATTAAATCCCTTGGGAGAAGTCCCATCGGGAATCATTAGGGTGCAATTAATTAAAATATACTTTATTATTCTATTGCCTAGGATAAGTGAATGTGGTTCTAAGACAACCACAATATCGACAGCATTTAACTGTATAGGTTGATCAGCAGTCCAAACTCCAGCCAAGAATTGCACGTCAAAGATCAAGTTCGTAATTGCAATAAAGAACCATCGAAAGCACAAAAAGCAAGAATTACGATTCCTACGGACAGGCCCTTTTTTAGAAGGTAACTGCAGCTGCCACGCCCAACACTCCCAATTAAGACTGATGCGTTCAGCAAATGAGATTTAAAAGTTCGTAATTTTAATTCTATATATAATTTGAATTCTCGAATTTCAATTTTATAATTTCAATTTTAATTCTCATATTTGAGAAAGAGTTTTCCTTGGGCTTATTTATTTGAAGAGTCCCAAATGAAAGAGAATTTACCCCGGGGTGAATTAATGGAATATCAATCTTAAAGACTGTGTGCCAACGTATGAGGAGACGTACCTGATAGCACATCTTATCCATCTGAAGCCATCTCAGTAGAGCCGCCGTCCATGCTGCTGCGCCGCCATAGGTTCACTCCCAAAGAACCATCCCCGCGAGGGACAGAAGTTTGAACTTTAACAATCCATGGGTAGGTCGTCCGCTCCTCGCATTTTTTGATAATTGGTGCTGATTTAACAACCTCCCTTCTTCAGTGTCGGGGTCCTCCCGTCTCCTCTTTCGCTAGCTCTCTTCCGGACCAATATAGCGTGGAGGTCCACAGCAAAATCCTCTCCGCGAACTGCTTGGTATCAGACGAGGCCTACCAGCCTCTGAAATTTAAATCCAGCACTTCAAATCTTCAAGTCCCGCGCCTGCCAACGTCTACCTCCAAAACACCGTGCGGCGCTCCCTCTATAAGTCCCGTCTCCTCCGAGACTCTTGCTGTCTGTTGTTGCGGCTGCCGACGCTTCGTCATTTTCATTCTCCTCAGTCGCAGCCTTGAGCGCCCTCTGCCAGTCAACTCTGAAAGTCTCCTGGGCAGCAGCACTCAGAATAGTAGGACGTCCGGAGCGATGTCACCCACACGATAGCACACATGACTGGGAACATTTTATAAAGCTGTGCAACGCAACACCAGCCTCTGAGGAATGACACGCCAATGGCAACCGCCACTCTAAATCTAAAGATAAATCTTATTGTAAAATGCTCAGCAATATATGTATACAAGAAAACAAACGTAGCAACAAGCTGTAACACCAGAAAAATACTTTTGTACAACTTTGTCACACCAGAGTTTAGTAGCATCGAGTCTGGATCATTAGTCTTCCAGAGACAGCTGATGTGTGATCATTAGTCTTCCGGAGAAGGCTGAAATGTAATCATCAGTCGACCAGAGAAGGCTTAAGTGTGATCATCAGTCTTCCGGAAGAGACTGAAGTGTGATAAAGTCTTCCAGATAAAGCTGAAGGGTGCTCATTAGTTTTTCAGAGAAGGCTGAAGTGTGATCATCCATCTTCCAGAGGAGGCTGAAGTGTGATCATTAGTCTTCCAGAGATGGCTGAAGTGTGATCATCAGTCTTCCAAAGAAGGCTGAAGTGTGATCATTAGTCTTCCAGAGACGGCTGAAGTGTGATCATTAGTCTTCAAGAGAAGGCTAAAGTGTGATCGTTCGACTTTCAGAGAAGGCTGAATTGTGATCATTCGTTTTCCAGAGATAGCTTAAAAGTGATCATCAGTTTTCCAGGGAAGGCTGAAGTGTGATAAATAGTCTTCCAGAGAAAGCCGAAGTGTGATCATTAGTCTTCCAGAGAAGGCAGGAGTGTGAACATCAGTCTTCCAGAGAAGGCTGAAGTGTGATCATTAGTCTTCCAGAAACGGCTGATGTGTGATCATTAGTCTTCCGGAGAAGGCTGAAATGTAATCATCAGTCTTCCAACGAAGGCTTAAGTGTGATCATCAGTCTTCCGGAGGAGACTGAAGTGTGATAAATAGTCTTCCAGAAAAAGCTGAAGTGTGATCATTAGTCTTCCAGAGAAGGCTGGAGTGTGAACATCAGTCTTCCAGAGAAGGCTGAAGTGTGATCATTAGTCTTCCAGAAAAGGCTGAAGTGTGATCATCAGTCTTCCAGAGAAGGCTGAAGTGTGATCGTTAGTCTTCCAGAGACGGCTGATGTGTGATCATTAGTGTTCCGGAGAAGGCTGAAATGTAATCATCAGTCATCCAGAGAAGGCTTAAGTGTGATCATCAGTCTTCCGGAGGAGACTGAAGTGTGATCATCAGTCTTCCAGAGAAGGCTGAAGTATGATCATTATTCTTGCAGAGAAGGGTGAAGTGTGATCATTAGTCTTCCAGAGAAGGCTGAAGTGTGATCATTAGACTTCCAGAGAAGGCTGAAGTGTGATCATTAGTCTTCCAGAGAAGGCTGAGGTGTGATGATTAGTTTTCCAGAAAAGGCTGAAGTGTGATCATTAGTCTTCCAGAGACGGCTGAAGTGTTATCATTAGTCTTCAAGAGAAGGCTGAAGTGTGATCATTCGACTTTCAGAGAAGGCTGAATTGTGATCATTCGTTTTCCAGAGATAGCTGAAAAGTGTTCATCAGTTTTTTCAGGGAAGGCTGAAGTGTGATAAATAGTCTTCCAGAGAAAGCCGAAGTGTGATCATTAGTCTTCCAGAGAAGGCTGGAGTGTGAACATCAGTCTTCCAGAGAAGGCTGAAGTGTGATCATTAGTCTTCCAGAGAAGGCTGAAGTGTGATCATCAGTCTTACAGAGAAGGCTGAAGTGTGATCATTAGTCTTCCAGAGACGGCTGATGTGTGATCATAAGTCTTCCGAAGAAGGCTGAAATGTAATCATCAGTCTTCCAGAAAATGCTTAAGTGTGATCATCAGTCTTCCGGAGTAGACTGAAGTGTGATCATCAGTCTTCCAGAGAAGGCTGAAGTATGATCATTATTCTTCCTGAGAAGGCTGAAGTGTGATCATAAGTCTTCCAGAGAAGGCTGAAGTGTGATCATTAGACTTCCAGAGAAGGCTGAAGTGTGATCATAAGTCTTCCAGAGAAGGCTGAAGTGTTGTCAACAGTTTTCCTGAGAATCTGAAGTGTGAACAATAGTCTTCCAGAGAAGGCTGAAGTGTGAACATTAGTCTTCCTGAGAAGGCTAAATTGTGATTATCAGTCTGCTAAAAAAGGCTGAAGTGTTATCATTAGTCTTCCTAAGAAGGCTGAAGTGGGATCATCAGTCTTCCTGAGAAGGCTGAAGTATGACAATCAGTCTTCCAGAGAAGGCTGAAGTGTGATCATTACTCATCCAGCGAAGGCTGAAGTGTGATCATTAGTCTTCCAGAGACAGCTGATGTGTGATCATCAGTGTTCCAGAGAAAGCTGAAGTGTGATCATTTGTCTTCAAGAAAAGGCTGAAGTGGATCATTAGTCTTCCAGAAAAGGCTGAAGTGTGAGCATCAGTATTCCAGAGGAGGCTGGACTGTGATCATCAGTCATCCAGAGAAGGCTGAAATGTGATCATTTGTTTGCCAGAGAGAGCTGATGTATGATAATCAGTCTTCCAGAGAAGACTGAAGTGTGATCCTTTTTCATCCAGAGAAGGCTGAAATGTGATCATTAGTCTTCCAGAGAAGGCTGAAGTGTGATGGTGAGTCCTTCCAAGAAGGCTGAAGTGTGATCCTTAGTCTTCCAGAGATGGCTGAATTGTGATCGTCAGTTTTCCAGAGAAGGCGAAAGTGTGATCATCAGTCTCCCAGAGAAGGCTGAAGTGTGATCATTAATCTTCCAGAGATGGCTGAATTGTGATCGTCAGTTTTCCAGAGAAGGCGGAAGTGTGATCATCAGTCTCCCAGAGAAGGCTGAAGTGTGATCATTAGTCTTCCAGGAAAGGCTGAAGTGTGATCATCAGTTTTCCAGAGATGACTGAAGTGTGATCATTAGTCTTCCAGAGAAGGCTGAAGTGTGATCATCAGTCTTTCAGAGAAAGCTGGAGTGTGATCATTAGTCTTCCAGAAAAGGCTGAAGTGTGATCATCAGTCTTCCAGAGAAGGCTGAAGTGTGATCTTTGGTTTTCCAGAGAAGGCTAAAATGTGATCATTAGTCTTCCAGAAAAGGCTGAAGTGTGATCATCAGTCGTCCAGAAAAGGCTGAAGTGTGATCATTAGTCTTCCAGAAAAGGCTGAAGTATGAACGTTAGTCTTCCAGAGAAGGCTTAAGTATGAACATCAGTCTTCCAGAGAAGGCTGAAGTGTGATCATCAGTCTTCCAGTGAAGGCTGAAGTGTGTTCGTTAATCTCCCAGAGAAGGCTGAAGTGTGATAATCAGTCTTCCGGAGTAGGCCGAATTGTGATCATTAGTCTTCCATAGAAGGCTGAAGTGTGATCATTAGTCTTCCAGAGATGGCTGAAGTGTGATCATTAGTCTTCCAGAGAAGGCTGAAGTGTGATCATTAGTCTTCCAGAGGAGGCTGAAGTGTGATCATTAGTCTTCCAGAGAAGGCTGAAGTGTGATCATTAGTTGTTCAGAGAAGACTGAAGTGTGATCATCAGCCATCCAGAGAAGGCTGAAGTGTGATCATTAGTCTTCCAGAGAAGCCTGAAGGGTGACCATTAGTCTTCCAAAGAAGGTTGAAGTGTGATCATTAGTCTTCTAGAGAAGGCTGAAGTGTGATCATTATTCTTCCAGAGAAGGCTGAAGCGTGATCATTATTCCTCCCGTGAAGGCTGAAGTGTGATCATTAGTCTTTCAGAGACGGCTGAAGTGTGATCATTAGTATTCCAGAGAAGGCTGAAGTGTGATCGTTAGTCTCCCAGAGAAGGCTGAAATGTGATCGTTAGTCTTCCAGAGAAGGCTGAAGTGTGATCATTAGTCTTCCAGAGAAGGCTGAAAATGTTTAAACTATGAAGCATATGATGGGATTTCTAAACAAGCAAAAGAGCCTGAAAAGAATTATAGATTGAAACATGTGCTGTGATCACTAAATTTGTAGAGAGGCTGAAAATATTTACAGTGTGAAGCATATGCTGTGACCAATAAAATTGCAGAAGAGGCTGAAAAGTTTAAATCGAAATGACTCATTAGCAACCAATTCACATTAAGTTTCAATTAATTTAGATGTTATGATTCATTTTAGATTTTGGGACTCAATTTTGATCACACTCAATTAATATTTTGTAACGCAATTTAAACGTTCCTCAATTCAATATTCAAGGAGGATTATAGATTTTAGGACACATTCTAGACGTTGCAACGTAATTTATTGATCAGGAAGCAATGTACAGTAGCGAACAAAAATTCGTTTATGGTTAGTCTGTAACCGGAAAAACAAATTCGACTTTTCCCACGTGGAATTTAACTTCATATAGAAATTATTTACGTTACTATGTGTAGACAAAGCTTCTTAATGGGTTATAATAATCAAATTTCCGATAAGTTTTAATATGGGGCGGAAAATGGACATAAAAGATTTTACTTAGTTTCAAATCCTAAACGAATTTTTGATCGCTACTGTACTACAGTGGCAACAGAAATCGTTCATGATTAAAAATTAAGAGGAATCTTCAATTATAGTTTCCTGTTCAAAATTTGAACTCATCGGAAATTTACTTGATATTTTCCATTAGGTAGTTTTGTCTTATATAGTACCCAGATAAATTTCTAATTGAAGTTAAATTCCACGTGGGAAAAGTCTAGTTTGTGTTTTCTTTGATAGACTAACCATGAACTAATTTTCTTGCACTATTGTACATTTCTTACACTATTATACATTTAAATATCAATAAGCAATTTAATTTTTGAAACACAAGTTAGATTTACAAGAAGTGATTTAAATTCGATGACATAAGTTAGGTTTCGTGAAACAACTTCAGTTTCAATACGAAATCAATCTATCTTTTGAGACACAGTGGACGAATAAGATGAAAGAGACGACACAGTAGACGAGAGACGAAATCAATCTATCTTTTAGGACACAGAATGCATTTCAAAAGACACATTAGATTCCAATGTATAATGTTTATATTTCAAACAAGTATTCCGAGTGTAATAGGCAATTTAGATTCCAAAACGCACTCACTATAGACTTCATGAAACTTTGTAGATTTCATGAAACCGTTTAGACTTCAAGAAGCAATTTAAATTTCGAGAATCAATTTGAGCCCCAGGACGAGTTTTCAATTTTATTCAAGAGTTTCCATTACAGGCGTTATTTGACCCCTTCAAGGCCCCATCCACTCGCAGATGACCCCAAACAGCTTTGACCCCTTCAAGGCCCCTTCCATTCGCAGATGTTTCCCAACAGCTTTGACCCCTTCAAGGCCCCTTCCACTCGCAGATGACTCCCAATAGATTTTACACCTTCAAGGCCTCTTCCACTCTCAGATGACCACCAACAGCTTTGACCCCTTCAAGGCCCCTTCCGCCCGCAGATGATCACCAACAGCTTTTACACCTTCAAGGCCTCTTCCACTTGCAGATGTCCCCCAACAGCTTTGACCCCTTCAAGGCCCCTTATACTCGCAGATATCCCCCAACAGCTTTGACCATTTCAAGGCCCCCTTTTACTCGCAGATGACCCCAGTTAGCTTTTATACCTTCAAGGCCCCTTCCACTCTAAGATGACCCCAAACAGCTTTGACCCCTTCAAGGCCCCTTCCACTCTCAGATGACCCCAAACAGCTTTGACCCCTTCAAGACCCCTTCTACTCGCAGATGTCCTCCAACAGCTTTGACTCCTTCAAGACCCCTTCCACTCTCAGATGACCCCAAACAGCTCAGACCCCTTCAAGGCCTCTTCCCCTTGCAGATGACCCCAAACAGCTTTGACCCCTTTAAGGCCCCTTCCACTCGCAGATGACCCCAAACAGCTTGTTACAGTCGCCGTCGTCAGCCTTGTAGCTGTTGGAGGTGATGCGGGCGTACCACTCGGAGGACGAGTTGGATTGACTTGGCAGTTCCGTGGCAAGGTTGGCGCCGATGACTCGGTTACTGTTCACCCACCGCCAGTCTCCAGCCACTGTTGTGCGCTCCAGACCAACCCAGAAAGCTCCGGCACCTGTTCAAGGAGGAGATTTATGCAAGGAATGATTATAAACAGATTGATCAATCAGGGGACAGATCGATTCGAATACCTGTCAGCAAGGAGACAGATCTATTAGGAAGCCGATTACTTTGGAGACAAATCAATTAGGAAACTATTCAATCAGGTTACTGATCAATCAGGGACTGATCAATCAGGAAAGTGATCAATCAGGGACTGATCAATCAGGGGCGTGAACAGTTTGGATAATGAACAATTAGGAAGCTTATCAATTATGAAACATCTCAGTTAGGAGTCTAGTCAAAAAAATAAATTCAATCAGGATCAATCAGGAGACTGATCAATCATGTGACTGATCAATCATTAGACTGATCAATCATGGAACTGATCAATCAGGAGACTGATCATTTATGAGGTTGATCAATTCGGAGACTGGTCAATTTTTAGACTGATCAATCTGGAGAGCGATCATTTAGGTGACTAATCTGCCGGAGGACTGATCCATCATTTTCACGCACCTGGATGATTTTGGATCATGTAGTCCCGGAGGTTCAGCACCTCCTGTGTTGAGTCCGCCGATGCAAGATCAGCCCCGTACTGGAAGCAAAACATTCTAGAGTAGCCAAAGGTTCGATTCGTCGGGTCCACCAGGATGCAGCCGGAGGTGGTGGAGGTGAAGGGAGCGGAACAGCTGGTCAATGGTGTCGATGGAACCACTGTGGATGAACCGAAAGGGAAGGTGGGAGCTAGAATTATTATTCATTACCACCATTCACTCGTGAAGTGAGGAGGGACAGGGACCAGTATTTGAGCACATATTTCCCGTATAAATTTTAGGGTTTGGAGTTGTATTAGAAGAGTCATAGAAACACATATTATTGAAACCGATAATTTTAGAAGAAGGAGGGGAAAATTTGTTAGATAATGATTCTCCTTAAACTTTCCTTAAAATTCATCTCCTATCCATAACATTAATCTCAAGTTTCTAAAAAAACCTTTGAATCGGATCACGATTGGAAGCTACTGATCCAATGTTGATACCGCGGACAGCTAAGTATTTAATGTTTCATAAGCAAGGAGGTTTCTTGCTCTAATTTAAATGATTTTCTGATGATGTGAAGCTACAAATAGGCCATTATTGTTGCATTAAATGAGGAAGGATTCCATTGCGTACTTTTACCTCTTTGTTGAAGGAGGCGCAAATCGATCAATTGGCTGCAGGTTAGAAACGCCTGCAGGACCATTCGTTAGGCACGAATCGATCAATCATCTGCAGGTTAGAAACGCCTGCAAGACCATTCGTTAGGCACGAATCGATCAATCATCTGCAGGTTAGAAACGCTTGCAAGACCATTCGTTAGGCACGAATCGATCAATTATCTGCAGGTTAGAAACGCCTGCAAGACCATTCGTTAGGCACGAATTGATCAATCATCTGCAGGTTAGAAACGCCTGCAAGACCATTCGTTAGGCACG
>SDVV010028573.1:0-11936 GCA_016164225.1 Gammarus roeselii | reverse complement strand
CTATCTATCAATACCATCATGCACAGAGCTTCACCTATCTATCAATACCATCATGCACAGAACTTCACCTATCTATCAATACCATCATGCACAAGCTTCACCTATCTATCAATACCATCATGCACAGAACTTCACCTATCTATCACTACCATCATGCACAAGCTTCACCTATCTATCAATACCATCATGAACAGAGCTTCACCTATCTATCAATACCATCATGCACAGAGCTTCACCTATCTATCAATACCATCATGTAACATGTCTCCTGTCTCCTGTTTTGACTTTCTTGGGAGCATATAATGAATTGTACATGTTTTCGATCGACCTAATTGTAGCTGAGTACAAAATAATACATCGCCGTTTATGACCACGTTAGTTGGGTGAGGATGAGTAACTCTATATATGGGATGAGAATATAAGTAACTCCCGTCCTTGTATTTAGGCAGTAAGATGAGCTAACCGAACTCGATGGACGCACAACGCGTCTCAGCGGTTGTTCGTGGTGTTGCTATTTTTGTATACCGAGTGTTTAATGTTATAAAAAATTGTACGAGCTTTAACGTCCCCATTGCTTTTTATTTCACCTCAACAAAGTTATTATCGTAAAAACTGTGTGGAGTAAATTCAGTCTTGCCTACTCGATATTATTTGAAGGGGCTGCAGTACTCTAGTACGGCTCTTTGGTCGATTGAAAGGGCTGCAGTGGTCTAGTATGCCTATTTTGTCGTTTGAAGGGGCTACAGTGCTCTAGTACGCATTTTTTGTCGTTTGAAGGGGCTGCAGTGCGCTAGTACGCATTTATAGTAGTTTGTAGAGGCTGCAGTGCCCTAGTAAGCCTGTTTTATCGTTTGAAGGGGCTGTCGTGCTCTAGTACGCCTATTTTGTCGCTTGAAGGGGCTGCAGTACTCTAGTACGCCTATTTTGTCGTTTGAAGGGGCTGCAGTGCTATAGTATGCCTTTTTTGTTGTTTGAAGGGGCTGCAGTGCTCTAGGATGCCTTTTTTGTCGTTTGAAGGGGCTGCAGTGCTCTAGTACGCATTTTTTGTCGTTTGAAAGAGCTGCAGTGCTCTAGTACGTCTTTTTTGCAGTTTGAAGGGGCTACAGTGCTCTAGTACGCCTCTTTTGTCGTTTGAAGGGGCTGCAGTGCTATAGTACGCCTCTTATGTCGTTTGAAGGGGCTGCAGTGCTCTAGTACACCTCTTTTGTCATTTAAAGGGACTTCAGTGCTCTAGTACGCCTATTCTGTCGTTTGAAGGGGATGCAGTGCTCTAGTACGCATATTTTATCGTTTGAAGGAGCTACAGTGCTCTAGTCCGCCTCTTTTGCTGTTTGAAGAGACTACAGTGCTCTAGTATACCTCTTTTGTCATTCAAAGGGGCTACAGTGCTCTAGTACGCATATTTTGTCGTTTGAAAGGGCTGCAGTGCTCTAGTACGCCTCTTTTGTCGTTTGAAGGGGCTACAGGGCTGTAGTACGGCTCTTTTGTCGCCGAGAGATTATCCAAATCATGCGGCCTCATTTACAAGATTATAAATTGTCTTACAACTCCCGCTAAAAGGGTCTGCTCCACTACTGCCATATTCATCGCTCTCTGACTTACTGTATTGTCCTAAAACTCCCGCTAAAAGGGTCTGTTCTACTACTGTCATATTCATCGCTCTCTGACTTACTGTATTGTCCTAAAACTCCCGCTAAAAGGGTCTGCTCTACTACTGTCATATTCATCGCTCTCTGACTTACTGTATTGTTCTAAAACTCCTGTTAAATGGGTCTGTTCTACTACTGCCATATTTATCGCTCTCTGACTTACTGTATTGTCTTAAAACTCCCGCTCAAAGGGTCCGTTCTACTACTGCCATATTCATCGCTCTCTCACTTACTGTATTA
This sequence comes from Gammarus roeselii, assembly GCA_016164225.1. Lineage (NCBI taxonomy): Eukaryota > Metazoa > Arthropoda > Malacostraca > Amphipoda > Gammaridae > Gammarus > Gammarus roeselii. The sequence goes on along the minus strand of SDVV010028573.1, from coordinate 10,047 downwards.
ATAAACGTTTATGCCTCTGCCAACAGAACAAACCTAAGGCCTCTTATTCCTAGCCAAAAGAGTGTCATTAGAACACTATCCCATACTAACAGACGTGACCACGTGTTGTCACTCTCTCATCAATGGAATATTCTCCCACTCTGTCCCAGCATCAACCTTTCCGCTGCAGTGTTTGTTTACAAAGCTTTGAATCCTTCAACACAAACTGCAATCATCTACTAAAAAATGGCCGAATTATAACCCGCGTAACAATACGGCCATGCAAATCCGCCGCATCTCGCCAACAAAATCTTAACATTTCTTCTTCATTCAGCCTCGCGTGCGAAAATATTAGTTCTGTCAAGATGAAGTCAGTACATATTTCATTTGTGGCATATTCGCGTACTAGCGCGTACGAGAGAGTAAAGAGTTAATGCGTATCTTCGTAAAATGTGTTGTTATTTCTGTGCGTAATGGGGTAGAGAGACAACCTCATTTGCACAGGTGTTTGAGGTTTAGACAGCTTCGTATAGTCCAGTGTGTTTTTCAAAAGCGATAAGCTTTTTACGGTAGGTTGGGTCCGTGAGTAGGCTTTGTAGGTTGCATATGGGATCTAGGAACGCTCGTCGGGCTGCCGCGAGTGCGTTGCAATCCATCAGTAAGTGTTTCACGCTGATAGCCACTTGGTGGCAACAGGGGCAAGGTGGCGCGTTTGGTCCTATGTCGACATCCATCAGGTGGTTGTGAGTTATCCACGTGTGTCCCGTGCACAAGCGGTTGATGAACCCTTGGTCTTTTCTGTTGGTGAACTTTGTTTCCCATTTTCCGACTGACGGTTTGACTGAAAGTATTTTTTGTCCACTCTGCAGCGACATTTCATCCCATCGGGATGATATATGGGAGTTGATGATAGGGAACCAGTCCCGGTAATGTATCGCAAAAAAATTTATCTTGGTGAATAGATGCCAGTTTACCAAGCGAGTCCGCAAGTTCGTTTCCTCTTATTCCCGCGTGCCCGGGGATCCAGCAGAATTCCACTGCCTGACCCGTCTCGGTCATCACAAAGAGATCGTGCTGCATCTCACGTAGAACAGGATGTTCATAGTGCAGTGTTTTAAGCTGGGTGAGGACACTCAGACTGTCTGAGAATACGACGTAATTTGGGCAAGCGATGTGTTTTTGCGATAGAGACGGCTAGTTCGAGTGCGCGAAGCTCCGCAGAGAACACGGAGGCCTCTTGTGGGAGGGTGGCCGAGAGTGGGGTGTCTCCGCACTCAGCGGCGGCTCCCACTCCGTCCGCGGTTTTGGAACCGTCACTGTATATGTGGCGGTGCTCTAAATATTCTTCCTCGAGTAGTCTTAGGAATTCCTGCCGGTACGCGTTGGTTGGAGTAGTTGCTTCAGGGTAGATTTGCAGGTCTAGGTTGACCGGTGGTGGGTTGAGAGCCAAGTGCGTTGCTTCCTCAACCTGTTCAATTATCACCTCATTCTGGCACACTGACCAATATTATTGTTCCAACAAACATTATTTTGTCATGGGTACTTAAATGTCATTTGACCCAACGCTTTGACTACATTTTCAACGAATCTTAAGTTCAACATCTATTGATAGGTGGAATGCAACTAAACGTATTTATTACCATTCCATACAAGTTAATAATGACTAAGTTTCGGTAGCAACTGTTGTCTTCAGACCAGCTCGCGCTGACGAAGACTTGGTGCATATTATCTGTGTTGTGTGTTGTTTCTCTACTGTTTCAATCTGCCATTAGGCCTTACATTTTTTTAAAATCTTTAACAAAAATTAAAACCGTTGACTTCATTCAAGTGCTCCTGGAGCAAATAAAGTTAGAATTGAAACTACTCTCGTCACAAGAAACACTAAATAGCTCCAGTATCAAGTAGACTGCTGATTGTGCAAATAACATATGCAGTGCAAAACAAACATTGCTACTTTCAATGCAACAACGGATAGCGAAGCTGTTCTTCCGGCATTGCCATCGGGAGGGTGAGTAAGTTAGAGGCTAGCATCTGATCACAGTATCGGAAAACAGTGACAGGTTGGCCTCTGGTCAAAACATCAGACAACAGTTGGCGGCTGGCCTCTGATCACAGCAGCAGACAACAGTTAGAGGCTGGCCTGTGGTCTCAACAGCAAAAAAACAGTTAGAGGCTGGCCTCTGATCACAGCAGCAGACAACAGTTAGAGGCTGGCCTCTGATCACAGCAGCAGACAACAGTTAGAGGCTGGCCTCTGGTCAAAACATCAGACAACAATTGGCGGCTGGCCTCTGGCCACAGCAGCAGACAGCAGTTAGAGGCTGGCCTCTGGTCTCAACAGCAGACAACAGTTAGAGGCTGGCCTCTGATCACAGCAGCAGACAACAGTTAGAGGCTGGCCTCTGATCACAGCAGAAGACAACAGTTAGAGGCTGGCCTCTGGTCTCAACAGCAGACAACAGTTAGAGGCTGGCCTCTGATCACAGCAGCAGACAACAGTTAGAGGCTGGCCTCTGGTCTCAACAGCAGACAACAGTTAGAGGCTGGCCTCTGGTCTCAACAGCAGACAACAGTTAGAGGCTGGCCTCTGGTCTCAGCAGCAGACAACATTTAGAGGCTGGCCTCTGGTCTCAACAGCAGACAACAGTTAGAGGCTGGCCTCTGGTCTCAACAGCAGACAACAGTTAGAGGCTGGCCCCCGGTCTCAACATCAGACAACAGTTGGTGGCTAGCCTCTGATCACAGCAGCAGACAACAGTTAGAGGCTGGCCTCTGGTCTCAGCATCAGACAACAGTTGGTGGCTGGCCTCTGATCTGTACAGCGTCATACTAGAGTTAGAAGCTGGCCTCTGATCCCAGCCACAGGCAACAGTTAGAGGCTGGTGTGTGATCACAGTCACAGGCAACAGTTAGAGGCTGGTGTCTGATCACAGTCACAGGCAACAGTTAGAGGCTGGTGTGTGATCACAGTAACACAACAGTTAGAGGCTGGCCTCTGATCAAACCACGGAAAACAGTTAGAGGCTGGCCTTTGATCGCACCACGGACAACATTTAGAGGCTGACCTCTGATCGCGACCACAGGTAGGTCCCAGCGTTAGCAAAACATGATAGTTTATTTCGGATTACAGTCTGGGCTGCTGTGCTCAGTGGTACAGTCAGGACTGCACTGCCCAGTCCTGTAAATATAAATCTTTGTACACGCATGGCCTGATCCGACAAGTTGCTCATGCTATTTAAAAAATACGATATAGGTTCGATTAGATCTGCTAAACAGACTTACTATACAAATAGTTTTTCTGAATATTAAAAAATAACTCAAACGAACAGGGAACACTTTTCCTGTTCGTTTGAGACCTTTTTCTATTTGTACACAAATTATTTTCTAAGTAAATTTGTTTAGCAGATCGAATCGATCAATAAAATACTGAGACTACAATACAATAAATTTACAAAAAAAAAATTATAATTGTCGATTTCGAATACTCAGAATAGCAAGATACAGTAAATATACTTAATGATTACTTTGTAAAGGTAGGAAATAATATAGCTGATAGTAATAATGCTTGAGGAGCATGGCTGGAGTGACCCTGAGAGCCTGGCTCAATAACGACGAGGTTCGAATTAGAACGGGTATGGTTCAGAAGTAAGAGGACAGAGTAGATTCGGGTTCTGAAATTGTTCTGGCACATGATGAGGATGAATGAGGGGACATTGGTGAAAAGGGTGATGAAGCTGGAATAGAGTGGACTTAGGACTAGAGGAAGGTCGAAATTTGAGTGGATAGATGGTGTGAAGTAGGCGTTGGGAAGAAGTGACTTGAGTGTGGAGGTAGCGAGAGCGTGCAAGGAATATGCGTGAGTGGATAATGATTGTGAATAGATGATTTTGACGCTGCCCTGATGTGCTTTCTTGCCCTTGGCATCTCGTCGTGGGTGGGGGAGGGCCGGTCATCTGCAAAGGTAAACCAGTCACACTGTTGGGCCCTGCTGCTGACACTGACCTCGGACCGCACTCATGACCCAGCGTGTGTGTTGCGAGGTCTTACGGCCGGACCCTTACAACTTGTGCATGTGTGAGTGTATGAGAGTGTGAGGTGCGCCTTGCCGTCGGCCACCCCCTTCCTGGGGGATTCGGCCTCGTGTCTGTATCTGTATCTGTACATATGCCAAGGAAGACCATCATATTGCATATCTTTTGAATTAAAATTTTGTTAATTCCTAATATTTTTCACCAGTTACTGCTAATGAAATCAATTCAATTATTGTTTAAAAAAAAAAATCAGGCAATATCAATAGTTGATCCATCAGTGTCATTAACAAATGAATTAATACATCATCTCCTATCCTAGCTTCAACTATTAACAAGTTCTTAATACAATTAAATTTTCCCATTTATTTTAAAATTGATAAAGTGATACCCAGTTACGAAGGCAGCCATAACACTGATAATGGAAGCTATCGACTCCTCTCTCTTCTTTTCGTTATTTTTAAAATCGTTGAAAAGACAAATTATTCACAAACAACTATTCCGTTACTTGCTGGGCAAATAGCATCCTTCATGAAAATCAGTATGCCTTTAGATCCAGTAGAACTACAACTCAAGCTATAATACAACAAATGCATTATCTTTGTAATAAAGTAGATTCAAATTATACTTGGCATTCACTCTTTTTCTCGATTATCGTAAGGTGTTTGACCGTGGAGGCCATCTAATCTTAGAATCTAAAGTAAAATCTCCGAGACTTTAGTTTAGACACTTCATATCTGCCCAACAAGAACCAATATGTTACTGTTAACGTAACACAACAATAGCCAGGGTGTTCCTATCTGCCCAACCAGAACCAATACGTTACTGTTAACGTAACACAACAATAGCCAGGGTGTTCCTATCTGCCCAACCAGAACCAATATGTTACTGTTAACGTGACACAACAATAGCCAGGGTGTTCCTATCTGCCCAACCAGAACCAATATGTTACTGTTAACGTAACACAACAATAGCCAGGGTGTTCCTATCTTCCCAACCAGAACCAACCAATATGTTACTGTTAACGGAACACAACAATAGCCAGGGCGTTCCTCGGTGTTCTATATTAGAGCCCCTTCTGTTGCTAATTTTTATTAACGGTATACTCCACGCAACGTCATTTTTCAAAGATACATAATAAGCATTACTGGCAAAAAACAAACTAAAAATTAATGAGGAAATTCTCGGATGTGCTGAATCACCACACAAGAAGTACTAATGACCTTGTAATGCCCAGTTATAATCGATCCAAACCAAATATATTGTGTACTTCAAGTTGATGAATTTGGAACACGCTTCCCCGGAGATGCCGTCTGAATGTCTCTCTTGCAGTCTCAACGACAGGAATGAAATAATTATGCCTAATCCCCTTTCTAGCCGCCGTGGCCGAGTGGTTAGCGTATCCGACTACAGTGTCAGCCTCTGGTGCTCCATTTCGCGAGTTCGAGCCTCGGCCGGAACACGGCGGTCTTGTGGCGGGGAGATTGGGCTCCTCCCCCCTCTGTGTCTGCCTAACCTAGCCACCCCCCTAACTAGGGAGAAACGGCTGTATGTCTATGTCTATACATCCCCTTTCTAACCTAACACTGTCATATGGTCACTTTGTAGTGTTCACAAAGTCGCTCAACCATGTCCGTATGTTCAACTTTGCTAGAAGCAAAAGTATTTTCCAAACTGTTGCTCAACCGATACCAAATTTGTAACTTTGTTGCTCATTGCTAATGATACCCTCACGTCAATAAGAGTCAGATATCGAATTTTGTCAGTGATATTCAGTTTGTGTCCAGGCTTATTCACTTAGGATATATTCTTTTAGGTTTAGGTAAAATCAGTGGGCTAGTACGCAATATTAGGTTTCCCCAAAAGCTCTTAGAAGCTCATTTAGGGCCTTCAAGTTTGTATTTAAAATATTCTAGCTAAAAAATTGAATTCATAGCATATAAACTGTTAACTCGTGTTGCAATAAACTGTTTTACATGTCTGAGCTTACAATAGGCTTACTCACACACGGGCCCAGTGCGATAAATGATCCAATAGAGTACAGTCTGTATACATAAGTTTTCATGTGTTTGGTTGAATATATTTTTAACTTCAGCATACATAAGCTTGACGTCGGATATCATTTGTTTTCAACTGCGATGTTTTCAACTGAATTCGAACGCAAAAATATGCAATTTATTAACGGTGTGTTAATCATTCGATAGCGTACAGGAATGAAGCGCTATTGGACGGTTCGGCAGTAGACAGTGGCAGTCCCGGCCCATTACTGCCGTGCCAAGGACTGCGGTGGCCAGGATCGTGCAGGTGACTACTTGATGGCAATCACAATATGCAAATGAAAAAAGTCCTGCCGGCGCTGCAGGAAGATTTGAATCATGGTTGAATCCTTTTCGTGGGATCACTCAGAGCTGAACACGTCATCAGGTGTTGAGTGTTATAGATCCAATGGTCGTCAGACGATGAGATTCTAGTAAATGATTGATTGACCAGTACTCATTGGACCGATTCTTGGTTGCTTCCTATACGAGTGTTGGCGCTGTCATCCAGTCGGAGATGTGAGAGGGTTTCTGTCGACCACCTATCGGGCGCCATAACTGCTATAATGTCTAAATGTGGGGTAACCCTAATCTTCACAGGTTGAACTGCTGCCAGACGCAACAGTGCATGACCAGCTCTTAGGTGTTTCGACTTGGTTCACCGTGACTGTTCGCACGCTCACCCGAAACACCACAGAAACGGGTACAAAAACTGTCGCCGGCATTAAAAACTGTCCGTTTTGCCGGCGCCAAAACGAACAGTTATATCATAAACATACGAAGCTAGTTGCCGAGCTATGCTAAACTCAAATAGGTATTTTACTCATGATACCACCCCTAAAAAACGTTTAAAAACAAATAAATATCTGTATAACTTATTCAAACATGATTACAATGTTTATTCATAACACAAGCGTTGCTATTACTGCAGATTTTGGATTCTCGAAGACGAGTCCATCCGAAACGACAGGTTAGCCCAGGAGTGTCGTCTTCCCGACCAGACTGATTTCAGCGAAAGGCGAAACGATTTTGAAGTGATATGTGACGCACGTGAAGATGAAAAACTTAAGGCGATACGCCTCTGGTGGGCCTAGTGTGGTGTTTACTAGCCTCTGGTAAGCCAAGTGCGTTGCTTCCTCAACTCTGGATGGCCTAGTGTTGGTTACACGCCTCTGGTAGGCCTAGCTTATTCCTTAATTGCCACAGGTTGGTATAATGTGTTGTTTACTCGCCTATGGTAAACCTATACTGTTGTTTACTCGCCAATAGAGGAAGGCGACGCCGGAGTGACTTCCGACTACTTCCAAACAATAACAAATGTAAAGATTGTTTCGACTACACTACGAGATTGGAACATCGGTTACAAAGAAGAAGTTGCTAGAGCTGTGGTGTCAATTGTAGTCATACGAAAAGGATGGTTGCGGTGGAGACACGAGCAAGTGTTTACAAAGATCGCTGATTTGTTGGTGTCATTTCTTGCTATCAACGCTCGCGATGCCGAGCCAATTAGTGCTCTGTGTCCTCGTTACAAATATTTTATTAGGCAGTTCCTTCCGTGGCCGCGAGTTGGCAGTCTGTCCTATCTTACGCCAGTAGCCTTGGCTGCTCTAACCAGTGAAAAAACCGTACCTAAATCATTTTTATTTTTTTGTGCAATGTCCTAATTATATCAACATGGTAATTGGAAGGTGTGTTTAGATACAGAATCGTGACCGAAGACTCTTCTAATTTCTCCGGCAAATCAATTGAGTGAGTTAATTAAGATTGGACTCTTCTATTTATATTAATTACTTAACCTACGTTGAATAAATAAGTTACATACTCTATAGTAAATTGTGATACGAAGGGAGCGTGTGAAAGGCAAACAAGACTGCGACCGTAACCCCCTACTTGTCGTGAGAGGCGACTAATAGGGGTGGAGCGAGGGGCTATGGATCCCTTCTTATATAAATTCCCACCTCAAAGACGAACCTATTGTTGAGGTCGCTGAGTGTCCGCGGATGAGTTACGAATGAAGCGAAGAGGAGAGAGGTAATTGAGATGTTTGTGAGGACGAACTTTCAAATGTTGGTATTTCGTGAGACGACGTTTAAAGATAGGGGCGAGTGTGAGTTTGGCGTGACGAGTAGAAAGAAGTCGGGAGTGGAGGTAGGTTGGGCACGTGAAGGAGTGGTGCAGATAGCGAATGATAAGTAGTCTAGTAGTGTTACCGAGTGGAAAAATGTGTCTTCTAGATTGATTTGGGTGAAAATTGAGTAAGCTATAGAAAAACAGCCATTTGCGAGTGCTTACGGTCCTCGGGTCAGCGAAATCTTAACACACGGGCTCTGTACGGACCAAGCATGGACCACCAAAACTCAACTTGAAGTTCCGTCTCCCATGACTGAACTTCTCTCCAACTGCTCGGTCCTGTGGAGGAGGAACGTGAAAGTAAAGCGGCCAAATCCAACCAAAACTTCGAGAGAGGGAGCTGCAAGCTAAAATAATGTGTTTTCCGACCGAGACATAAACGCATCTTACGATGCGTTTATCTTACGACCGAGGCTCTAAATAATACAAAATATGTAAAAAAGTATATTGGCCTTCGCGTTAAGAAGAGGGTCAGGATATAGCCAGTTTTTTATACTACCCATATTATCAGACCCAGGGTACAAAAATGTCAGATCAAGTAATGTAAACATTCTTGACGACCGGAGTCACTGAGAGCAGTGGTGATATAAGTACGTATGTACCGGTATAAAAGGAACTCGACATTATGTGCTGTAGGCCGATGGGTAATGAAGCAAAATGAGGGTTTTATGAGGAGGTAGTTTTCCAAACTGGGCTCTACGGAGCTGAGACGTGTTGAGCGAGAGCAGAAGAGAGACAAAGGTAGATTGTTTTCGAGATGAAATGTTTGAGAAGCATGGCTGGAGTGACCCTGAGAGACAGGATCAATAACGACGTTATTCGAATTAGAACAGGGATGGTGAACAAGTTAGGGGACAGAGTAGGTTTGCGTGTTCTGAGATGGTTCGGGCACATGGTGAGGATGGATGAAGGAAGAGTTGTGAAAATGGTGATGAAGGCGGAGGTGATTGGACGTAGGTCTAGAGGTAGACCGAAGATTGGGACAAGGATGGCGTGATGCAGGCATTAGTATGAAGAGACGTAAGTGTGGAGGTAGCGAGAGAGTGTGCAATGGATAGGCGTGAGTGGTGTGGTGTCGAATAGGCGTGAGTGGTGTGAGGTTGGATGAGTAGGACAATGACCGGAGAGGGAGAGGGGGAGGTGATTCTACGACTCCCAAATCCGGGCTTGCCCTGCCGGTCGCAACGACCACATCCTATACGTACCGGCACAAACATAGGTTTATATAATGGATGTCTTCTCACGAGTACAGCATGTAGATATGTTTTCTACTATTGAAGATCTTATGTGAATGGATGAGTTTGGGTGCTGCCTTGATGTGGTTTGCAGTTCTTGGGGTCTACTTGGGAAACGAGATGGTCGTGGGTGGGGAAGGGCCCGGTTACTATGACGCTGCAGAGGAAACCAGTTTAGCTGTCAAGCTCTGCTGCTGACAGTGATCTCGGACCCCACTCCTGACCAGAAGTGTGTGTTGTTGGGTCTCTTGACCATACCCTTGAGCACCAAAAGGTCATGTTTGTCTGCGTGTGAGTGTATTAGAGGAGTGTGAGGCTCGCATTGCCATCAGCCATCCCTTTTTCCGGGGATTCGGCCTAGTGTCTGTATCGAAACATTTTGTAGGACACTACAATTACAAGAATAAGTATATTTAAATATAATTTTACAGAATGAACGTCGGGATAAAAGAAAGCAACTACAAACTCTTTAAAGTTATGTTGCTTTTTTGCTCGTTCCAGCCGCAGTCGCGATCTGGGACAATAACAGTTCAATTACCCCACATAATTCTTTAAAAAACGTGCATTCATTACTGACGAGTCTCCCCTACTGTACGAACATAATAAACACACACGCATTTGTTATAACCTTACAATATA
>SDVV010028572.1:0-11936 GCA_016164225.1 Gammarus roeselii | reverse complement strand
TGTATATGTGTGTGTGTGTTGAGCTGCTCGTGATGTTAGGACAAACAGTAATTAATGTTAAAGCAATATTCTCACTGCCTGCAATCGCCGTCGTGTTTCGGCGAGTGTGTCATTCAATCATACGAGAACAAGGAATGCAATTAAAGCAAGGAATAAAGTGTTGAAATTATGATAGAACTAGAGCAGCGTAAATATGACAGCGTGATAGACTCAATATTTCGTGTGACAGAGACATAAAACAAGGACCTCGAATTGATCGATCATGCCTCAATAACAAAGGCCACGATCATTAATTGTCGAAAGACAAAACAAGTTCATTTAGTTACAGTTTTTTTGACATGCATATGAAACAGTCCTAGTAAATTGAATCAGTCCTTGTAAAACGACTCAGTTTCAGTGAATTTATTTGATCGATCATTATATAAAGTGACTCTGATAAGCTAAATTTAGAATTTATTCATTGTAAACCTTTCTGCAGTTGTAGAAAACACATATCTACATGCCCTTCTCAAGGGGAGACATCCACTGTATGAACACAGGTTTGAGCCATTTCATAAGGGATGTGTTCGTTGTGACCATCTGGGCAGGGATGGAGTGGGAGGTGAAGGACCACCCTCCCCATCACCGGTCTTCGTTCTGCCGCAGTGTGTCCGACTCTGCCAGCTTTAGAAGCGCCTGCAATGCACGTAATAACATTGAAGATTAATGATCTTCATAGTTACGTACATTTCAACCATCAACAAACAAATCGGGTTACTTAATGGCAGAACACCACCTGACTGAAATAGACCAGCGACGAGATCTTGGATCATTGATGACCAAAGATCTCAAATAAAGAAGTCAATTGAATGCTAGCTTTGAGAAATCCAATAGAGTTCTTGGGTTTAGATTTTTTAAAAATCACTTCAACCATAAGGACATTCTGCTTCCAATGTTATACTTCGCTCGTAGGCCCCCATTTGAAATTTGTAATCCAATTCTGGTCCCATCAATTCAGAGGAGATATTAACAAGATAGAACAGATTGGACGACCACCCAGCTTCAAAAATTGTTCCAGAACTGAAATCCAAGACATAACCACATAGACTTAAAGAACTGAAACTGAAAGCACTGACGAGAAGACGACTAAAGGGTCAACTCTCAGAAACCTTCAAATATCAAACTGTTTTACCAGAGCCAGCACTCAATTGTTTTTCATCGAGATTAAATTCAAAGAAAGAAAAACAATGGACGAAAACGCCAGGTGAAACCATCCAGAACATCAGTTGCAGGAAACTTATTTCCAATCAAGGTACCAACAATCTGGAACCATTTACCACATCATGTGGTACAATGTAACAACAACAACACCTTTAAAACCCTGCTTGACAAGCACTGGGAGACCAAACCACCGCACAACGGAGTTAGTAATTGGAGGAAGTTGTCGCTGAAGGAGGCAACCTCTGTTGACGACCTTCAGCGGCTCGCAGCCGTGAAACTGGGAGCACATCTAGGCAGGGCCAGAAGTACTGCAAATTTTTAATTGAGTAGTTCTATGATGAACGATTTAACCAGCCCAGGCCTATTTAGTGTACTACTGACGATACTAAAATAAAATATGCTGCTAACAATTCCATTGAATTCCAGGTAATCATCAAAAATATTTAGACATACGATAAATTAAAAAGCAGAAGCACTGTCAAAAGACTGTACTCGTCGCGCTAAAGAATTAGAGAGTATATGAGCTGTCAAAAGGCTGTACTCGTCTTGCTAAAGAATTAGAGAGTATAAGAGCTGTCAAAAGACTGTACTCGTCGTGCTAAAGAATTAGAGAGTTTGAGAGCTGTCAAAAGGCTGTACTCGTCGTGCTAAAGAATTAGAGAGTATAAGAGCTGTCAAAAGGCTGTACTCGTCGTGCTAAAGAATTAGAGAGTATAGGAGCTGTCAAAAGGCTGTACTCGTCGTGCTAAAGAATTAGAGAGTATAGAAGCTGTCAAAATGCTATACTCATCGTGCTAAAGAATTAGAGAGTATAAGAACTGTCAAAATGCTGTACTCGTCGTGCTAAAGAATTAAAGAGTATAGAATCTGTCAAAATGCTATACTCATCGTGCTAAAGAATTAGAGAGTCGTGTTAATGAATTATAAAGTAAAAGCACTATCAGGATGCTATACTCGTCGTGTTAAAGAATTATACAGTATAAGCACTATCAGGATGCTATACTCGTCGTGTTAAAGAATTATAAAGTAGAAGCACTGTCAGGATGCTATACTCATCGTGTTAGAGAATTATAAAGTAGAAGCACAATCAGGATGCTATACTCGTCGTGTTAATGAATTGTAAAGTAGAAGCACTATCAGGATGCTATACTCGTCGTGTTAAAGAATTATACAGTAGAAGCACTGTCAGGATGCTATACACGTCGTCTTAAAGAATTATACAGTAGAAGCACTATCAGGATGCTATGCACATCGTGCTGAAGAATTAGACTGTAGAAATATTGTCAGAATGCTATACTCGTCATGGTAAAGGAAATGTAATTCTTTATAAATTTGGACAAAGGAAAATTCTCACATCACCCAACCCCGAAAAAAAAGCAAGTCACCATATTCCTTCACCTCCATAGCTACGGTTAATCCACTACAGAAGAACACCTAAATATATAACAGTTTTTGCAAAAAATAAATATGAGAGAAGCATCAATCAATATACCTACATTTATCAAGTAATATAGCTATAAAAAAATAAAAACTTGAACCCTATTCCCCCTAAACCCTTAAAAAATGAAAACCAGGCTGTTTTAAGCTCCAGCAAGCAAGCGTTTGTAAAATTCCCTCCAAGAATGGAAGTGCCTTCGCCACTCCAGTTTGGTCGGGTGCAAGTAAAGCCACAATTCCCATCTCCCGTCTCCAACTCAACGCCGGAAGTCGCAATCTTCCGTCTCAACTCACCGCCGGAAGCCTCAATCTCCCGTCTCAACTCTCCCCCGGAAGCCTCAATCTCCCGTCTCTACGCACCGGCGGAAGCCTCAATCTCCCGTCTCAACGCACCGCCGAAAGCCTCAATCTCCCGTCTCAACTCACCGCCGGAAGTCGCAATCTTCCGTCTCAACTCACCGCCGGAAGCCTCAATATGAATGGTAACTTCGTCCGTTCATGGCTTGTTCACTCAACTTTCACTTTTTCCATCTCACCGCCAACTTTAGCACTTTTTTATTGATGCAATCCTTCTACTCTGTCGTCTTCCCTTAAGCTTCACTCCTTCATATTTGTCCTCGTCCTTCGTACTGTAGTACTTCTCTATTAATAGTTCCCCTCCCAATTTATGATAACACACATACCAGGCAGTTAACAGAATACCTTTCGTTCCATTTCTCTTCTTGACCGCGTCTATTCACAAAATTTCACGCATCTTTCCCTCTTCTTGCTCACGTTTATTTCACCACATTTCACGAATCTCTTCCCTCTTCTTGCTCACGTTTATTTCACAACATTTCACGCATCTCTTCCCTCTTCTTGCTCACGTTTATTTCACCACATTTCACGTATCTCTTCCCTCTTCTTGCTCACGTGTATATTTCACAACATTTCACGCATCTCTTCCCTCTTCTTGCTCACGTTTGTTTCACAACAATTCACGCATCTCTTCCCTCTTCTTGCTCATGTTTATTTTACCACAATTCACGCATCTCTTCCCTCTTCTTGCCCACGTTTATTTTACAACATTTCACGCATATCTTCCCTCTTCTTGCTCACGTTTATTTCACCACATTGCACGCATCTTTTTCCTCTTCTTGCTCACGTTTATTTCACCACATTTCACGCATCTTTCCCTCTTCTTGCTCACGTTTATTTCACCACATTTCACGCATATTTCCCTCTTTTTGCTCACGTTTATTTCACCACATTTCACGCATCTCTTCCCTCTTCTTGCTCACGTTTATTTCACCACATTTCACGCATCTTTCCCTCTTCTTGCTCACGTTTATTTCACCACATTTCACGCATCTTTCCCTCTTCTTGCTCACGTTTATTTCACCACATTTCACGCATCTCTTCCCTCTTCTTGCTCACGCTTCACCTATAAATGGTGACAGGCAAGAAGAGGGAACAGGCTCGAGGCACAAAATTATTTGAGTGGTAATTCCTGTTTCCCATTTTTCCAATGCCTGACTTCTCTGCAAAGTGCCGGATGGCAGATGCCTGACTTCTCTGCAAGGGGCCGGATGGCATGTCCTGACTTCTTTGCAAGGGGCGGACGACAGACGTCTGACTTCTCTACAAGAGGCCGGATGGCAGATGCCTGACTTTTCTGCAAGGGGCCGGATGGCAGACGTCTAACTTCTCTACAAAAGGACGGATGGCAGATGCCTGACATTTCTGCAAAGGGACGGATGGCAGATGCCTGACTTTTCTGCAAGGGGCCGGATGGCAGATGCCTGACTTCTCTGCAAAGTGCCGGATGGCAGATGCCTGACTTCTCTGCAAAGTGCCGGATGGCAGATGCCTGACATTTCTGCAAAGTGCCGGATGGCAGATGCCTGACTTCTCTGCAAGGGACCGGATGGCATGTCCTGACTTCTCTGCAAGGGCCGGACGGCAGACGTCTGACTTCTCTACAAGAGGCCGGATGGCAGATGCCTGACTTCTCTGCAAGGGGCCGGATGCAGATGCTTGACTCCTCTGCAAAGGGCCGGATGGCAGATGCCTGTTTTCTCTGCAAGAGGCCGGATGGCATGTATTGACTTCTCTGCAAGGGGCTTGATGGCAGACGTCTAACTTCTCTACAAAAGGACGGATGGCAAATGCCTGACTTCTCTGCAAGGGGCCGGATGGCATGTCCTGACCTCTCTGCAAGGAGCCGGATGGCAGACGTCTGATTTATCTACGAAAGGCCGGATGACAGGTGCCTGACTTTTCTGCAAGGAGCCGGATGGCAGATGCCTGACTTCTCTGCAAGGAGTCGGATGGCAGATGCCTAACTTCTCTGCAACGGGCGGGATGGTAGATGCTGGCCTTATCAGCAAGGGGACGGATGGCAGATGCCTGACTTCTCTGCAAGGGGCCGAATGGCAGATGCCTGACATCTCTGCAAATGCCGGTCGAATATAGATATAGATAGCTGGAATACCAAGTTTCAGCAGCTGTGTATTTTAAAACAGTTCGGACAGTGTTGACGAGTATTGTTACGAAGATTTTACTTACGGTTATTTCTCATGCAAGTGGAAAAAGGTCATGACCGGAAAAGGTGGGCTGAGTATTTTGATGAGTTGTTGAATGTCGTGGATGACAAAGAAGTAGACATTGTGGCTGTGGGTGGAGGTGCTAAATGCCGGTTTTAGGAGAGATAATTGTTGCGGACAATACTAGGGAAGAGGTGATGAAGGCGGTAGAGGTGATGAAAGAAAGGAAAGCCCTTGGTGTGTTTACAAGTTTTTTCAGGTGTAGGAAGACAATAACAGGCCTATTGGTCCAAACAAGGTTGCCTTTTGATAGCAAGAGGATTAGTTCTGAAGTATGACGCCTAAGAGGGCTTCATGTGCCGTTTCTGTTTTTAAAACATCAAGAAAGGGAACGGTTTAGCTGTTTATCGACGAGTTATGTAGAACTTATCGAGCCGCGACTTAAACGTTTCGATTGTACTGCTGTTTACAACCTCCGCTGGAAGTTTGTACCATTCTTCGACAACTCTATACGTGAAGAAATTGCGCGTGATGTCGAGTGATAAACGCTTCCCAACGATTTTGTATTCATTGTTCCTAGTCACTCCGTTCGTATCTAGCCGATATCATAGCGGAAAGACAAATGATGCCTTCAGTGCAGTGAACTTTTTCCCGCCGAATGAATTAAATATAAAGATAAATTGAAAGTCACAAAATCTTCTGGTCCCGACCAAGTTTATCCCAGAATTCTACAGGCGACTATAAACGAAATCGCCAAACATTTATCAAACGTTTTCACCCAATCTCTTACAAATGGCACCTGCCCCTCTAAATGGAAAGAGGTCAATGATACCCCAGAAAAAAAAAACTCGCAATTACCATCCAAATAGTCTCATCTTAGTCATTGGCCTACTGATGGAAAGTTTGAAAACGGATAAAATTACAGATTCTTTAGAATCAAACAAATTGATCGGCGGCCCTCAGCATGGCTTTAGATACAACCGTTCCTGTCGTACGAACCTGCTACTTTTTTCAAGAATATAATGGAAATCCAGGACACAAAATCTCCCAACGGTATCATTTACATTTACTTTCAAAAGGCCTTTGATAAAGACCCCGCAAGCGCCTAGTTAGTAAATTGCACAGCATAGGGTATTTGTGGCTCGCTTAACAACAGGATGAAATAGTGTCTTATTGGCAAATGGCAGCGAGTTGTACTTAACGGAGCTCGCTCCCCCTGGGGCAATGTTACAAGTGGCGTGCGTCAAGGATCCGTGTTAGGGCCAGTTCTTTTTATCACATTCATTAACGATCTTGATAGGAACGTACTCTTAAACATTAGCAAGTTTGCAGACGATACTAAGATAGGAGGAATAGTGCAAACTGAACTAGAGTGACAGCAGATCCAACTGGACTCGTACAAAATTGAAACCTAATATTGACATATGTGAAGTTTTTCAAATGAAATTTAGTGTAGACATATGTAAGGTTATGCACATAGATTTTCCTAACCTCAAACACGAATATTCAATGTCCGGAAAGAAACTCATTCTTGTCACCAAAGAGAGAGATTTAGGCGTCATCATTAGTAACGACTTAAAAAGTAGCAAGCAATGTAACGATGATGCCAAGAAAGGCAATGAAATGCTAGGCATGATATCCCGCACTATCACGTTTATAAACAGTCACAGCATGCTCAAGTTATACAATGCATCGGTTGGACCGCATCTGAAGTATTCCGCTCAATTCTGGTCTCCACATCTTAGAAAATGCGTATTTAAATTAGAAAAGGTTCAGCAAAGAGCTATCAGACTCATCCCTTTGCTGTGAAATAAATCGTACGAAGACAGGCCACGTGAACTCAATCTTCATTCGCTATAGAAACGTCGAGTCAGAGGTGACATGATCGAAGTGTCGGGCCTTTTCGAAGTGTCGGAGTGACTAGGAACACTGGATACAAAATTGTTTGGGAAACGTATCTCACTAAACATCACGCACAATTTCTTCACGTTAGAAGTTGTCGAAGAATGGAACAAACTTCCAGCGGAGGTTGTTAACAGCAATACAATCGATAAGCGGCTAGATAAGTTCTACATAAATCGTCGATAAATAGTTAAACCGGTAAGTTCTTGATGTTTTAAAAACTGAAATGATACATGAAGCTCTCTTAGATGCTCTTCTTCATAACTTATTCTCTTGCCATCAAAAGGCAATCTAATTTGAGTCAATAGGCCTCTTGTTGTCTTCCTATACTCCTATACTTGTTAACACTTGTAAACACCCTTTAGCGCAAAATATATAAGTTGTGTGAGTGTGAGTGTATGACAGCAGTGTGAGGTGCGCCTTGCCCTTGGTCACCCCCCTTCCTTAGGGATTCGGTTTGGTGTCCATCTGGATCTGTATTTCTCATGAGAAAAAAATCGTTAGCAATGTATGTTGATTGTTTCAAAGCTTTGTCAGCAAACACTACAGCAGAAAAGTTAATGATGTGACACAGTGGGGTAATATTCCATTGACAAAAGAGAGGCAACGTGTGATCACGTCTTCTAGCATGTGATAGTGTTCAAACGACACATTATTCTTAGCTTGGTATAAACATACATGTTTATACAATACGTCAGAAAAGTATGATTAAAGCTGTGGTATAAAAACATTTGTGAAGAAGTTGTTAGACAATTTCGAATTTTCTAAAGGATGCCACGCGATTGAGATAATTTCCCGGCAACAAAAAGACGTAGTCTTTCAAGTTGAATATCTGGTCTACAAGAGCACCGTGGAAATATATTTTGGCGTCATGTGCAACTGGTTGATCTTTCAATTAAAATTGTGTTGTTAATTAGGAGTGTGAATGTGGATCAATTGATAATTCTTATTAGTTGTAGTATCATTGATTTTTTCCCGTTGAATAAACAGAGCATCTGCATAAATAGGTCAAAAGATTACCTGTTGCTCTGCGTTTACAATTCAAAGTCATCAACATAAATACGGAAGATGAAAGGTCCAAGGATCGACCACTGCGGCACTCACATGTTGAGCAAACTGACAGATGATTGCTTAGTCGAACTCATGTGTCTTTTCAAAGACACTATCTCTATAATCCTGTATTCTCGGTCCCAAACTCCCATGCTTCCCACAATCGGAGGCTTTGCTTAGGTCAATAAAAGTTGCGAGTTACAGTCGCACTATCGAACCCATCAATAACATCTCCAGTGAACTTTAATAGAGCATGAGCAGTATTCCTGATAGCCTTTAAATCACAATAATGTTGGTTTAGTAGGTTAATTGATACAAAGGGTGTATAAAGCCAAGCATACAACCAGCTCGGGGGCCGAGTTGGTAGCGTGTCCGCCTCTTTTCACAATAGACTTCCATTGGAAGCTGAATGTTGTGGGTTTGAGCATACCTGACCTTGAGTAGGACATTCTGGGCGGTCTGTCAAATGTTCAAAGGCCAGCCCATAATCGCGGCGGGTAAAAAGACTATCAGGTGGCAGCTAGGCTGTAACCCGCTATACAAGCAGAAAATCTTCAAAATTAAAATTCAAAAATTATTAACAGAACTGATTTTGGAGGATATTTTTTTGTCAGTTGTGCTTTTATTATTAGAAATTGGATTAATTATCTTCATTTTGAGTGCATAAGGAAGAAATTCCTTGCTCGAGTGACTTACTGAAAAATTTGCAAGGAAGCTACAATAAACCCGGAATAACGTTAACTACATTGGTTCAATGATATCTCAGCCAGTGCTTCTACTTGTTTTCAACCCATGATGATTGCTAATTCTTCGTTTTAGGAAGTAAATTTTCAGTCTCACGACCTCAGTATGGGAGTCGGCGAGCTACTACATGTATTGAATGCTCTGGCAATCAACGTTTACTGATTGTTCACTTTGAACATCCTAGGAGTGGAACTGAAATCATTTAGACATAAACCAGTATGAGTAGGCTTAGGAACCACAGAGGTGAAAAGGAAGTAATCCTTGTTGATTGTTACGTCAAGGAAATTTAACTGGTTTATTCTGGTATATTTCATATCAAAATGGCACGTTCGAGTACTGAATTTTCAGGTAATACATGAATGGTACAGTTTCAGTCACAAAACAGAGTAATTCTGATTCAATTATTATTGATGATGAAGTGATCACTGATCCGAAAACGATTTCAAATGCGTTCAATAATTAGTTCAATCGTATTCTTAATACTCCACGTGAATCAATTATTAGCAACTACATTCTCTCTGAACACTGATTAGATAATGCAATCCCTGAACGGCCAATCTTTCACCCTACCAACAGCAAGAAAGTAAAACAGTTACAGCACTGGCTGAGATGACATTCCAACCAATGTAATACAAGCTATATCTGGGACTATTGTAGCTCTCTTGACCCAACGTATCAATAAGTAACTGATGCAAGAAATTTCCCCTGATGCACTCTAAATCGATGAAGTTATTCCAAATTATAAAAATAAAAGCATGACTCGAATAAAAAATTATCGCCCAATATCGGTCCTACCGTCTTTGGTAAAATTTTTGAATAAAAAAATTATGCAAGACTATATTTTTATTTTGTAGTCAAATCAGTTTGGCTTTCATGCTCTCAGGAATACATGGCATGTTCTAATAAAATTTACTGGAGACGTTTTTTGATGGGTTTGAATGTGGTACAGTCACTATTGCAACTTGTATTGATCGTAGCAAAGACTTCGATTGCGTGAATCATGAGACTTTGGTCGCAAAATTAGAGTATTATTTAGTTAGATCCATTGATATGAGCTGGATAAAAAGTTATCTTCTCGATAAAAAACACCAAGTGAGTTCGAATAAACAATCATCATCTGTACAAACGTTGAATATAGGAGTACCGCAAGGGTAGATCCTCGGGCCTGTTCTCTTCTTTTCTATATTAATGACATTGTAAACACTAGCGACAGGTTATCCTTTGTACTTTTTGCAGATGATATTATTGTTTATTCGACCGAAAAAAAATTCAAGGAAACGACTACTAATATGAATAATCAATTGGTTCACATTTCAAACCAGTTCACATCCAACAATCTAACGTTAAATGTCGACAAGACTCAGGTCATGATATTTTTCAGAAGGATAATATCCATTCCTAACACACAAGTTGAATTGAAAGGTCACCCGGTTGCATATGTAGCAGAAGCAAAGTTTCTCGGTGTAGTAGTAGATGAGAGACTTAACTGGGAAGATCACGTCTCACTTGTTGCCGGGTAATTATTCAAATCGTGTGTCATCCTCTACCAAATTAAAAATTGTCTCACGACTCCTGCGAAAAGTCTATTGTATTATGGCTTTTTCATTTCCTTCTGACATATTGTGTAAGCGTGTAGGCTTCTAACTACAAAACAAACCTATGACATATCATTCACAGTCCAAAGCGTATCAGAACACTATCACATGCCAGCAGACGTGACCACACGTTGCCTCTCTTTTTTCAATGAAATATTCTCCCACTGTGTCACATCATTACCTTTCCCGCTGCGGCGTTTGTCCACAAATCTTTGAATCATTTAACCTATATTGATAAAGATTTTTTCATTAGAAATTACGCTATGTATGATCTTTGTAACACTGCGGATTTTCAAATTCCCCGTATCTCATCAACACAGTCCCAACTTATTTTAAACTACAGAGCTGCTAAAATTTGTAATTTGATTGCCATAGATATAAGGACGGGTAGGAGTATAGCTACCTTCAATTGTCAACTAACATTATACCTGTTGGAACTTGTACGTGCATAAATTCTTGGATCGTAATTTACTTCCCCCGCCGAATTGTATGGTTTTAAGTATGTATTATAGCCATGTATAGCTGTTGTGTGTTTGTAGGTAAAAGCACATGTGTGCTTTACCATGTCAACTCTTTGTGTTTCATCAGCTTCATTGCATGGATTGATTATTGATGCTCAATAATCAAATTATCTTGTTCATGTAAAAATCTGTTAGTTTGATATACCCATCTATTATGACTCATTGAAATGCTCATTTTGAAGTCTTATGTAACACGTGATGCTTACCATACAGTTAGTTTAAAATTGGTGCCATCGTGTGCTAAACAATGTGTGAGTAACACAATAAACCACCTCATGTCGGACACTTTCTATTCTCAAGGTTGTTAGTAAATTTCCGTTGAAAAAGTATACCGTCATGATAAAGTGAATGTCGGTCACCATACTTGATTTGGTAACATTTATAGAAATCAATTATTCAATGTAACGCTTTTTTGTCTCGACGTATTAAAAAGTGGAAAATAGAGAATTTCCTCCAATATTGTCCATCGGTTGGTGGGATGTAGAGATAACTTACTTCCTAGCCCTAGTTATAAGTTTATATTAGGTTTATCTAAATAGCGAATGTTGTCTTCAGAGCAGCTCACGTTGTTGATGAAGACTTGGTGCGTATCATCTGTGTATTCTGATATTTCTGCAATTTTGTCATGATGTCATTATACTTAAATGGACTTTAATTCCTGAAATCCTTGTATCAGAATTTTTTTTACACTCTAAAATCAAAGCCTGCATTTGATGATGAACTCAAGAAAGTAGTAAGTGAAGTCATCGCCTCGATCAACCGTGAAATGGTCAAGGAAGCCGCCGCGAGTTTTGGCCGCAGTGTTGAGAAGTGTTTTGCAGCTGACGGCGCTCATTTCACGGGAGACCTGTACTTGCAAATGCACGAGGAATCTCTTCTAATTTTGAATGAACTTTGTTTGGGTTTCTTCGGTAATTGTATATTTACATATGTAAATGCATTTATATCTATATTATAAATAT
>SDVV010028571.1:0-11937 GCA_016164225.1 Gammarus roeselii | reverse complement strand
ATCTTCCAGGAGCACATCCAACTTTTTGCCAAGGTTTTTTTTTCTAGCGCATCAATCCGCCCTCCAGAATACTTGCTATAACACTAATGCTACCAGAATCGAATGAATATATATAACGAGCAACAGTTAGTGACCAATTATACTCCACTACAACCATCTAAAGGAGAAAAACGTATATATAAATACAATGAAGATCATAAATACACTAAAAATTAAAATGTTCATAACATTAACTTTGTCAATCAAGGCCGCAAGCCTGCTTCCATACCGCCGTTCCACTTCCGTCCCCCCCCTTCCGGTTCCCCCCCCCCTCCTTCCCCCCGTCCGTTAGCTGACTCGGGCATCAAACCAGTTCCGGTACCCACCGTCCCCCGCCCCCCCCTCGTTTCTACCACGCTCGGTGAGACAAGGTGCATGCATCGCGTCCTACCCCGCCCACCAAAAGTAACTCTTTTATCCCTATCTAATTCCTTCGCATTTGCGTTTTGCGGTTATATCTTCTACAATCAATCAAAGTTGTCGGCAAACCTATAAAATGGCAAATCACTGTCGTCTATCGTCCCCCGAAAAGCAGGGTCTATCGTCACAGCACAACACAGTATTGTGTTTGGAGGTTTCAATATCCCTGATAATGATTGGGAAACAAATCAGTGCACTGCCACCGGCCAAAGTCTGATTGATTTTGCAGACGATTAGTTCATGACCCAAATGGTGAAGACACCTACAAGATGTAACAATATTCTTGATCTCCTATTTAATTCAAGCGACGCTCATATCACAAACGTCGAAGTGGGAGAACCACTTGGAATTAGCGACCACAACTGTATCCGATTTTTGATAGAGTTTGAGTTGAAAATGTCAATAAACAGTGGATAAGTACCTAACTTTAAATTTTCTAACTTTGATGACGTAAGAGAGTCAATGGTGTCAGCAAATATAACCCTCGGACAAGTTTTCAACCAATCGCTTCACAATTTCTTGACTGCACTTAAAAATATTGAATACGAGCAAATCCAGCGCAAAAACAGGCGAACAGCAGTCAATCAGCCTAAGTACTGGCAATGAGAACTGCAGTGCCTTCAGTACTTAAGGAGGAAAAGAACTCGATAAAACAGAAACATCCACAAGACGATGTAGCAAAAAATGAATAAAACATCAGCAGAAGAGATCTGAAGGGGGTCCAGAAACGTACGAAGAAATATTATGAGAATGAAATTGCCGCCAAGGCCAAAACTAATCCGAAACCATTTTTTAATTATGTTTCGAGCGAAAAAGTTCATGATCCGTAATTGGTCCTCTCAAGAACGATGTTGGTGAGCTAGAAACGGATGACACCAAAATGAGAGTCCTACTTGATGATTACTTTTGTTCTGTATTTACGTTAGAGAATCAGGATATTCCTAATCCTGAGGATATCATAGCGAAAAAACAAATTTAAGCCCTCAGCACAGTGAACTTTTCCCCCGTTGAAGTTATCAAACATATAGATAAATTGAAAGCTACAAAATCTTCATGGCCCGACCAATTCATCGCAGAATTCTGAAAAAGACTAGAAAAAAAATAGCCGAACGTTTATCAAACATTTTCACCCAGTCTCTCACAAATGGCACCTGCCCCTCTAAATGAAAAGAGGCCAGTGGTACCCCAAATATTTGAAAAAGGGGACAAAAAGTGTCCCCAAAATTACCGTTCAATTAGTCTCACCTCAGTCATTTACAAATTGATGGAATGTTTGATAACGGATAAAATTACAGAATTGAATCAAACAAGTTGATTGTTGACTCTCAGCGTGGCTTTAGACACAACCGTTCATATCTTACGGCCTTGCTACTTTTTTCAAGAATATAATTGAAATCCACGACACAAAATCTCCAATCGATATCATATACCTTGACTTTCAAAAGGCCTTTGATTAAGACCCCCACAGGCGCCTAGTTAGTAAATTACACAGCATCGGTATTCGAGGCGAGCTTAACAACTGGATAAAATGTTGGCTTATGGACAGACGGCAGCGAGTTGTAATTAACGGAGCTTCCTTCTCTTGGGGTAATGTTACAAGCGGCGTGCCCTAAGGATCCATGCTAGGTCCAGATCTCTTTATTATATCCATTAACGTTCTTGATAGCAACCTACTCTCAAACATTAGCAAGTTTGTTGACGATACTAAGATAGGAGGAAACGGGCAAACCGTACTAGAGTGTCTGCAGATCCAACTGTACTTGAACAAAATTGTTGATTGGTCAGAAAAGTGGCAAATGAAATTCAATGTACACGAATGTAAAGTCATCCACATAGGCCCTCTCAACCTCAAGCACGAATATTCAATGTTCGGAAAGAAACTCATTCCTGTCACCGAGGAGAGAAATTTAGGAGTCATCATTAGTAACGACTTAGAAAGTAGCAAGCAATGTAACGATGCTGCCAAGAAAGTCAACAAAATGCTAGTGATGATATCCCGCACTTTCTCGTACAAAAATTCACACAGTATGCTCAGGTTATACAATGCATTTGTTAGACCGTATCTCGGGTATTCCGTTCAATTTTGGCCTCCACATCTTAGAAAAGACGTTATTAAATTAGAGAAAGTTCAACGAAGAGCAACCATACTCATCCCATCGCTGCGGAATAAATCGAACGAAGCAGGCTACGTGCACTCAATTTTCATTCACTAGAGAAACGTTGAGTCATAGGCAACATGATCGAAGTGTGGAAGATTATGAAGGGTAAGGGAAACGTCGACCGAGCGAACCTTTTCACTCTAGATACGAACGGAGTGACTAGGACAATGGATACAAAATCGTTTGGAAAAGTTTCTCACCCGACGTCATTCGCCATTTCTTCACGTAAACAGCAATACAATCGAAACGTTTAAGTCGCGATTCGACAAGTTCTACATAAATCGCCAATAAACAGTTAAACCGTTCCCTCTCCTGATGTTACAAAAACAGAAATAGCTCCTGAAGCTCTCTTAGATGTTTGAATTCAGAACTAATCCTCTTGCTATCAAAGGCAACCTAGTTTGGGCCAATAGGCCTAGTGTTGTCTTCCTACACTTGTAAACACTTGTAAGCACTTGTAAACTACCCCTTGCCACTTCTCAGAACTGCACAGTGAGACATTGTGATTAGAAAATGAGCAGCAATAAAGACAACGAGCATATTCCTGATGAAAAAAAATCTAATGGTTATATGTGGTTCGCAGAATGAAAGGGGTCGGTATGTTCCACGTATCAACGTTTTGCCAGGCGCTATAGTCATAAGCAAAGGTTTCCGCTGTTTTGATCATCAATACAAATGATTTCACCTGAGGAATAATTGTTGGAGGAAAAAGACTCCAAGTACATGGGATCAGTCCTCCGACTGAATCTGTGAAGTGCAGCGAAGCATCCCTTCGCTCCTCATCTTGCGGAGGGACTCAGCGGAGAGGCAGAAAAAAATCACGTTCGGGAAGAAAAAAACGGTCGACCCCACTAAGAACAGTACCTGCTGCAGTATCTGTATAGGAATTGTGTCAAGAAATGCATCTCTTCAATAATAAACGGGAAGGGAGCGGTAGTGACTTAAAGAAATCTCATGAATTATCTGCTAATTAGAATGCAGTTCAAGTGATAGCAACATTAAAACTGTGACTGGCTACACAACAGAATTACAAAAAAGTTACAAAACTGCCAGCTAATTCAAGATTCTGGTATTATTATTATCATACAGAACCATGTCACTGGTTCAGACAATACCAGAAATGATCTTTAAGGAAATGCCATTCTGAAAACCACAACTGACCTTGTTGGTCGAAGCGGCGTGCAGCATCACGTCCACAGTCACGTTGACCACAACATCAGGCTGTCACGAAAGGGCAGAAGCCCATATGATTATGCAGATGGGAGCGTTCCATTGACGGTACATAGTCACTACAATTCTGGTCAACGTGATGAATCACCACACGTGCAAGGTCACGTGACCGGAGAAGCGAAAAATGCTGGCTCAGGATATAGGGCTTCCTGAGCATGATCAATTACTAGAAATAAATTAGATGCAGAGCAGACAGTTTTTTGAAAACTATCTAAATCTCTTCAATAGCTCTTGCATGAGTAATCTCCTCCCGAGGAGAGGACCTTCAACTCATAAGGGAGACCACCAAACTCTCAATAAACAATCAAACAAAACCAATTTAAAAAGTGCCACCTGTTGAATTTAGAAGGCATAGACGATACCAGTCAATTTGGTCAAATAAAATTGAACCTGGGCAAACTATTTGATAGCGTTCCACTTCTTATTGCTCTCATTAAAACACACCTAAATGATAATGCATAAGCAGCGAAACTGAAAACCAAAAAACACTTTATTAGAAATGACTGTTCGAATGTGAAATGATGTGAAAGATGGTCATTGTAATTTCTCAATGAAAACGGTGATTGTCTGTTTTTTGAATTAGAAAAATAGAAGTAATAATAATTACAATGTATTGACCACCAAACTGCATGCGATTCTGTGCACGTTGAAAATACACTTGCAGTTTTACGAACTTATCTGTAGAATACTGATCATGGTGAATTTATGAATGAGAAAAATTTAATTTCTCATTTATTGTGCAGCTAAATAATGATCAAACGGCAGCACTTGGTGGCTTTATAATAGGCGGTGGTAACACAGCTGCTGTTACAAACAAAAAAAATTGTAATTGAATAAATCTGCAAAGAGACAATAGTTCATCAAAATAAGTTTTGATGCTCACATTTTGAGACATTGAACATCTTCAGTGCAAAGATAAGTTTGGCCAATATACACCAAGCACTATAATAATGGACGGAAAACATTGATTAGGCAAGCAGTGTGGAGAAATCAAGACACATATTCGATGACGAACTCTTGCATGTTTGTTTAGTACATGAGCCAAAAAGGAAAAAAGTACATAATAGATGGAAATATTTACTCGAAGTAAAAGTCTCACAAAAAAACGAGCAATTGAACGCAGACTTGTTGAAAATTTAGGGATTTGCCATATTCGAACAGCGAAGAAAAAAATCACATGACCGAACGAAGATAGATAATAAACAGAATGCTTTTGACAATATCTCTAAAAACAGGAAGGATTTCTTCGCTTATGTTGACAAATTCTCAAAATTCAAAACAAAATTAGCCCATTATTTGATGAATCCGATCAACTGGTAGTTAAAAACAAGGTTCTGAGTGACCCACAAAGTGAGCCCTAGATGGGAGTATTTACTATCCTAAACGGATACAGATACAGAAACAGACACCCGACTAAATCCCCTAGGATGGGATGTGGCCGAAGGCAGGGCGCTTCACACACATTCACGCTCACACTCACACAACTTGGCCATTTTGCGCATAAGGGTCCGGCCGGAAACCCCACCCACACACTCTGAGTCACGAGTGCGGCTCAAGGTCCGTGTCAGCAGCAGGGCCCATGAGCGTGACTGGTTTATCCCCGCCGCGTCATGATAGCCGGGCCCCCCCACCCACGGCCATACCGTTTATAAACGAGACGCCAAGGGCGGGAAGGATATTCAGGGCAGCGTCAAAAATCAACCATTCACAAGCATTATCCACTGACGCCTTTTCATTGCACGCTCTCGCGCAACTTCCCCATTCAAGTAACTCCTTCCTAACGCCTGCTTCACACCATCTATCCACCCAAACATCGGTCTTCCACTAGGCCTACGACCACTCACCTCCGCCTTCATCACCTTTTTTAGCAATCTCCCTTCATATATCCTCACCAGGTGCCCGAACCATCTGAGAACACACGAATCCACTCCGTCCTCCAACTTCTTCACCATCCCCGTTCTTATTCGAACCACGTCGTTAGTGTACCTGTCTCTCAGCGACACTTCAGCCATGCTCCTCAGACATTTCCTAAAGAGTACTCTGTCAAATCATAATGCAGCCTCCGAATATTCATTGATAGATATTATCAATGACATTGATATTACCAAAGCTATTGATGACATTGGTAGCAATAACGCACCCGGACCAAATGACATTCCAGCTATTCTATTTAAACGATGTAAGCAGGCACTAGCTATGACGCAACGAACGTTGTGGACAAAATCCCTGTACACTTTTCATGATAAAAGGCAATGAAACATGCTGTCCTCCACCATAAAAAAAATATGACAGCCTCACAAGCCCATCAAATGATAGGCCCGTTTCTTTGATATCACACATGGTCAAAATTTAAAAAAAGTGAAAGGAAGATAATTCTTTTTTCCTATGAATAAATTATTCACCTCTAAGCAACGTGGTTTTAAAAGTAGGAAGAGCCTTCTGACTCAACAACCGGATCATTATGATGAAATAATTCATGCATAGTGTAACTATTCACTTGATATTTTTTATGATTTTGATGAGGTTTCTGCCATAACGCTGGTATCCGAAGAAAGGATTATGAATGGATACAAAAAAATCCTTCAACACAGAACCCAAATTAGGACAGGGAAAAAACGAAGGGTCCTTCATTGCAGATGTTACCAGAGCGTTAGGCGTACAGTGTAGGATCAAAATCTGTCAAAATTTCGCAAACGGGTCTTAAGGTAACTGTGTAGTGGGCTGGTGAAATCATGCAGATGAACGAATCTAATTTAGAAATTTTGAGTTATGGAATAAACACAGATTCAGAAGCCGAGTCCTCATATTACTCAAGCAAAAGTACGTGCATTAATTGTTGAAAAATGAAGCCTGCGGGACACAGGCGTACACACGCAGAACAAAGCTTGATTTGATGAACACGTTGCAATGGTCGAGGCCAGGGGCAGAAGAAAGTTCCGGGGTCATAAGGACTTTCCTAGCAAGAAGTAAACAAAACGATGTTGATACTTGGAAAAAATAATCCGTCCACTTTTCCTGGGTCCCACACCAGCGGAAGAATCTAGAATGATTAGAAGCAGTTCAAACAAGTACCACCCAAACAAGTGCATTTGCTTGAAGGTTACCCAGTCGATATCAACAAAAAGATGGTGAGGAAGGCGACTATGAGAAATCAGACAAGGGTTGGCAGAATTTGTTATTGTAATTTGCCAAAAATGGCAGGTGGAACGTAAAACAAGATGTACATAATAGCTTTCAACAGTTTCATTTGCAAGGCAATCAGTATATATAATGCATTCCGATGTACGAAAAATTAACATGTGCCTCATTTGTTAACCATAGAAAACTTTCCGTGGTTCAAAATTAAATTGAACAAGGATGTCTGATATCTTGTTCATCAACCTCTAATTAGTGGATACCTTCGCTGTGTTGATAACTCTGTTCTCAAACGCACTTCCGTCAGGTTAATGTATAACTTGCGAATGGTGAGGCCACAGTACGAGAAACGAACATGGACACATCAGTGGTAAGGTGGCAACTATACGCTGTAACCCAATCTACAGCGAGACTCCAACTATCCAAGTATAAAAAGCATTTTTTGATGCTGAACTTTCTAGTCAAACTTTTTTACTTCATTTTACCATGCCTGACGTGACTTTTTCTAGCTAGCAAGTCCTGGCACCAAAGGCCTTCCAGTGATGGTGTACATTCACGGAGGAGCCTGGATCATGGGTGATGCTACCATCTACCCTCCCTTCGCTCTGCTCACCGAAGATGTGGTGCTTGTCGTGCTGCAGTTCAGAATCGGTACTCTAGGTAAGGAGGTATAAAGTAATCAGGATCTTTTACAAAGAAGATAGAATCTGGTTCATCGATTGGAGTAAATGGTTGCTGTTGGTAAAAAAGTTTCCTTCCTACGTGGGGCGTCACTAGAAAATTGGCATTTCAGCAGCCTCACTCCATGCCAACACTGATCCCAACACCGTCGGGGCTCCGGTGGGGATGGGCCCATTAGGCAATCTAGTCTAATCTCGACACAACCAGTTATGTCGAGTCGTCAGTCTTTACACTTTAATAATTAGGACGTATAACTGTCCAGTCCCATCATTGTACCCTGATATATTATATTTCATTGGTATCATTCCCCACTGTATCCCCACCTCAGCAGTATGTTTGCAAGAGGTCCCAAGAGGTCCCAGCCCCCACCGAGCTAGTTCAGCGTCCTTGCGTTTACTCTTGCAACAGGACGCCATGCAATTCGGAGCACTTCAACCTCGTATACGAACACTGGGCAAACGTAAACTTGTCAAACCAGCACCATGCGAAGACAGATATACACACTTTTATGCAACACAATCAATAGCAGCATGAGTAGCTTCATCAAGATGGTTAACACCCGAATTGGTTATTTCTAAATGCTAAGTGATTGATTATACTGTATAACAACTGTTCATTACTTTGTCTCAGAAGGTACAGACGTGTGTCGTTGCTTACAGATTTATGCTTTTTCTTCGATCTGTGGGAAAACCCATATGTAAGCTACTCCGATATTAGTCGCCATGTGAAAATCACTTTGTTAAGATACGTATCGACCACAGCGGCTACTGCATCACCCGTACATTCATTAGGCTTGACTAATTTATTTGTCGATATTATTTTTTGCGTGATACTATAGATAAAGGTAATAATACTTCACAAGTACGCGTGTAAGATTTATTTTTAATCCTCTTGCCCAGTTGCCCAACGCAGATACTTTTTCCTTTTCAAGTTAGAAGACATTTTTTCAAAGAATGTTTGGAACCACTGAATTTGCTCTCCTTTGCTTAACAAATTCAGATGAAGGTAAATCATTTTACTCGAGAGTTTCAGGTAACGAAAAGTCTACCATGATTCTTCGTTGTAGATCAACCGTCAACGAACTTTATATCACTACTGTACAATCTCATCCAAAATAGAGCTGATTCAACTTGTATATTCATGAGTGAATCTTCTGCTGATTGCCATCAACATGTTGCATTTAATGACCAAACGAACCTCGAATTAGAATAAAACCTTTGGTGTAAGTCCCTAAACCCTGACTTGTAGGGAGTTAAACTGATGAAAATTAAAATGCAGTTGGAGAAACTCTACTTTTGCCCGTAATGGTCACTTTTGTATTAAGCAACATGTCACATGACTTGTGATTTTAATATTTCACAGTTTGCCTCAGGTTTCTTAACAACTGAGGACGATACCGCCCCTGGTAACCTTGCTTTGAAGGACCAGAGCCTGGCCCTTAAATGGGTTCAACAAAACATAGCTAACTTTGGAGGAGATCCAGGGAAAGTAACCCTCTTCGGGGAGAGTGCTGGTGGAGCCTCCACACACTTTCACATGTTGACGGATCAGTCTAAAGGTGAGAGCGTCATTAAATTGGCGAGAATTATTGTCTATTCCAAAATCTATTATTGGTGGAATTTTTTCAACGCTTTTGAGTAAGTTTGGTATATTTAGATTACCAATGGGCAAATTTTAAAAATTGTAACCTGGATGCAAGCAGATTAAACTTTGTAATACCGAATTGGTATCTCCATTATCCTTCGTCAGAAATAATGCTGGAAAAATTTTGGTTGATTATTCTCCCCAGACTGTTAAACCGATTCCAGTTTGGCAATTAAAGCATGTATCTCAGTAAAGGGTACTAACAGGTAATCATATCTCCTCTTTTTGTGATAGGATTGTTCCAACGAGCCATTCTACAGTCCGGAACCGCTTGCTGCTCCAGTTGGACCATCGCAGAAGACGCTCGATCAACAGCATTCGAAATCGGTGACACTCTTAGCTGCGGCGTCAATCCTGGAGCCGATGATGCCAGCGACGCCCTGATTCGCTGCTTGCAGGACAAACCAGTCGACGAGATTGCCAAAGCCTATGCATCGTTCTTCGTAAGTTGATGTACTGCATTATTTTGATTCGTTACGCATCACTCATTTTTCGGTGAAATTCGTCTCAATTTACTTGTTATGTGAGATTGTCTACTGAATTTATTTACTGTTTAAACTAATACTGTATTGGTTCGTTAGGATTAGGATGGTTCATCGCCGCCGAAATACTGTTTAGTATTGAATGTGTGATCAAATATTCTATGGTAACCCAATGTAAACACCATCAGTATGATACTGATGGTGTTCACATTAGGGGACTTTATATTATTTGCTTCCGATAATCTGACGATATTTAGTAAAATTGCCCCCATCATCATATCTCCAGAACAGTTTTTGAAAATGATCGTCTAAAACCAGTGTTATACCCTGTGATTTCGTAAATAGCATTTCTTATTCCAGGAATATGGCCTTTGCCCGCTGGCTTTGGGTCCAATCGTGGATGGAAAATTCCTGAAGGATCACCCGTCGGTGATGATGGAAAGAGGGGATGAACATAAGGTGGACCTGATGGCGGGGGTGACCAAACATGAAGGAGGTTTATTTACAAGCAGTAAGTTGCACGTCCCGTTGGATGAAAAGCTGCCTGTACGAGAGTTTGCAATATAAAGTGTAATTGTGTTGACGTTGGCGTACTTTCACGTCACGATGCACGCTCAATAAGTGGCAGTTAGGATAGAGGGAGAAGCAGAGTGGGGTTCCATCAGTGCAGTTGGATCGATTCACGGCCCCCCAGAAGGAAAATTCCTGGACGCGCGTTATTTTATAGAGCTGCACAAGTCTTGTGCATTAAGTGCTAATATGTCCGAGTATATTCAAATGAAACATTGATGTGAACAATTTTTTGTTAGGTTTCGTTGTGTTTATACGGTAACCTGATTTATGTTATACATTCCAGACCATATTTAGTACATAATACAGATACAAGGCAGAATCCCCCAGCAGTGGTGATGCTGACGGCAAGACGTACCGAGCAATCTCATATGGACTCTCACATATACCATAACATAATACATCCAATTAGGAGAACATCCCAACAATATCGTTGAGAGACAGACGTAAATGAACATTAAACTCAACATAAGAGAATGTTTAGTCTGGAAGCAGTATTCGACCTCGCGTCGCATTCATGCGACGCACGATCGAATCATGGTTACGAACTTCAGTAATACACCATTCATACGCATGTTACATATGTGTGACATTGGAGCACTCGCGCTCATATCAGAAGTTAACATAATGAGTCTGATATTTGTGTAGATCCGATAAGAAAGTTCTGGACACTGAAAAGTTGCGTTTAAAAAAAAAAGGATGAGCAACACAATTCCCCTTGCGTCGAATAATGTTAATGTATATTTTGGGTAGTTTATGAGCATTGTGGACGAGTCTCCGTCACATGATGCCCGATTTTTTACGAAAATGTAACATGAAACACATTTTCTGACATGCCTGGTTCAGCTCACACCGCTTCGCTTGCCTCGATTATATTTTGTACGCCTATCACAAAACAATTGCTAAAATTTAGTTTTGTGTTTAAAAGTATTCTTCGAATCCACATTAAGATAGAAGAAAGCAATACTTAAAAGAACTAATTCGTAAAATTCGATTTGAGAAATCACCGATGGCCTACATTGATTATAATGAAAAATATCCCTACTAAACGTTGTACATGAAATAAGCATCCTTTGAATACTTTCAAATCCGTACATATTTTATATATTCTGTTTGACAAATTTGAAAAAAATAGCTCTTCCCTGTATTCGGTTTCAGGGAACCTATGCAATTTGTTAGTCGTGATGTGTCACCCAACATGATCTTCTAAGGATTAATCAACCCCGAGCAACCATCCTCGCTGTCCAGGACTTCGGTTAATTCGTTTCCTTGAAAAACGAAATCAATAATATGATATTTTTCGATTAATCAGAATCCAGCACTAAAATATTGATGTTTGGCACTTTGATTATAATGGCCTTCAAGAACTGGTCAATTTATTAATTGAACGCACGATCGTGTGAGGTAATGATTGCAATAGCGGTCGGATCACGATCGTGTGAGGTAATGATTGCAATAGCGGTCGGATCACGATCGTGTGAGGTAATGATTGCAATAGCGGTCGGATCACGATCGTGTGAGGTAATGATTGCAATAGCGGTCGGATCACGATCCTGTGAGGTAATGATAGCAATGGC
>SDVV010028569.1:0-11937 GCA_016164225.1 Gammarus roeselii | reverse complement strand
GTCATTTGTTTTTACTTACAGGACAGTTGGTGTCACTTTGGGATGATTGCAGAGGCATCTCTTCATCGAATATGGATGTATCATTGTCGTATTGCAGAGGATAATACCTATTGGAACACTGCACATTTGTTTCCACATGCTTGTTTTGCTTCGCTGCAATATTTTGTTGGTCGAAAGTTGGCTTCAGTGGGTGGGTTGGTGTAAGACTACTATAGTGGTCTACTTTCTTGGCTACAAATATTGAGTATTTAGCAGCTTCGTCACTCTTAAGGTTGCTTGGATTGATTACAGTTTTCGTTACGATGTCCGGGTTTGTCTCATCTAGAATAAGGCACAGGTGGCGGACTTTGAAGAGAAATTGTAGGTTAGTATCGGAGAAATGCGAGTTAACGTTGCTAAGAGTAAAGTGATAAAATGTTTAAGGAAATTCGATGAAAGCTGAAGCAGTGGCCTCCTAAATGAAGAGTTATCGAATGAAGTTTATTGTTTTGAGTACCTGGGCTCTCATGTGACAAAGACTGAACTGGTGGAAACCGAAGTGAAGTCGCGCGTGCAGAAGGGGGTAGAGTGCTGGGTGCCCTGACGAGTGTACTGAGCTGTTGGATGTTGGGAATGGAAGCAATGAGAATGTTGTATGAAAAAGAAGTAGTTCTTATTGTACCTTAGGGAGCTGATTGATATTTGGATGGTGAGAGCAGGAAATAAATGAAGGTTGAATGCGAGATGTTATGTTTGAGGAGCATGGCTGGAGTGACGCTGTAATGAGAAACTACACACTCCCTCTTCAGACACCGAACTCGACAAAAAAAATCAGTTTTAGTCACTGCGAGACGCAGGATGGTGACTAGAGATGACTATTTACAGATAAATAAAGTCACAATAATTAATTACAGCAACCTCCATAGCCGAAATGCTGCACCCCTGAAACGTTCATACCTTTTCCGGCGCATTGATGAAGTGAGTGTAGGCAGAGGCAAAGTGTTACACGAGCAAATTAGTATAAGAATTTGGTACTTGCTAAGAGGCTGTTGAACAAAATGATGGGAAGAACTAAAATTCACTAAAGCTCCTTGAAGAGGACGTGAATCGACGACTCCGTGACCTATAATAACAGTATATCATTCATCCTTGGAGAGAGAGCGTGTATCAATGATTCAGTGACCTATACTAACAGTCTATCATCATTGGAGAGAACGCGAAACAAAGGCTTAGTGAGCTATCCTAATAGTCTACAATCCCTGGAAAGAACTCGAAACAAAGGTTCAGTGAGCTATCCTAATAGTCTACAATCCCTGGTAAAATCGCGAAACAAATGTTTAGTGAGCTATCCTAATAGTCTACAATCCTTAGAGAGAACGTGAAACAAAGGCTTAGTGAGCTATCCTAATAGTCTACAATCCCTGGAGAGAACGTGAATCAAAGGCTTAGTACGATATCATTTAAAATTATAATCTTTGTAGGGTACGTAAATCTTAGGTTCGGGAATCTATCCAAAAAGTGTATAATCCTTGAAGAAGTCGTGAATCAGGGGTTGACTGAGCAAACCTAACACTTTAATCCGAGAGGAAAACACGAAACAAGGGCTTTGTGATCGATGTTAATTGTCTACAATCCTTAGCGAGAAAGTGGAGCATAGGATTAGTGACCTATCATAATATTCTATAATCCATGGAGAGCATGAATTATAGGATTAGTGACCTATCATAATAGTCTATAATCCTTGGAGAGCGTGAATCAAATGATTAGTGACATCATAATAGTCTATAATCTTTGGAGAGCATGAATCAAAGGATTAGTGACCTTTCATAATAGTCTATAATCCTTAGAGAGCATGAATCTTAGGATTAGTGACCTATCATAATAGTCTATAATCCTTGGAGAGCGTGAATCATAGGATTAGTGACCTATCATAATAGTCTATAATCCTTGGAGAGCATGAATCATAGGATTAGTGACCTATCATAATAGTCTATAATCCTTGGAGAGCGTGAATCATAGATGTGGTGCATAATCCATGCATAGAAAGTGAAACAAAGGCTTAGTGAACTATCTTAATAGTCTATAATCCACGCCTAGAACGTGAATCAGTGGTCAAGTGAGCTACGCAAATAGCCTATAACGCTTGGAGAAAACGTGAATCAAAGGTGAATCACGTAATTATAACATGTTTCAGATAGGCGGAAAGTATTGAGCTTCTAGACGACACATAAAAGTCGTGGACCCACGATTAAATCCACCGTTGGATAGTTAAGCACCAACACTCTATGGGTTTGCCGTACTTGCATGTACAAAAGAAGTTAGGGAACATTCCGCAGGAACACAAAACTTCCACATATCAATAGTTCAAAATTGCCGCCGTGAAAAAAATGCTCTGCGGAGGGAGTGACACATCCACCTAAATCGTTTGCTCATGGTTGCATTAGGAAAATTCTTCAATGGTATTCGCGTTCAAATGACAAGTCTCAACTTTGTGCTTGGTCGACCTCACCTCACCAAGGCTCTACTCAGATCCGCTCCACAGCAAACCGCGTAGGGCAGTTGACGGTCAAATTTGTAACAGCAAATTCGAACCATTCAGATATTATTTATTAAATCTCAAATCCAGCGCCAACATGTAACGATAAGTAACTGAAATATTCGTTCAGTTTCCGTAGACTGAAGTCTGAATTTATCACGTAGAATTATTCGCCGTCTACCGTTACCGAGGGATATTTGATTTGATTTGATTTGGGCCTCATTTCCACCAGAGCCTCAACGTTTCCGAGGGAGAGAAAAATGAGTTTACTACAGGGACAGTATACTTGTTCTCATGTAAATTTGAGTATCTTCTTAAGGTAGGGGAGTTAGAGAAATACAAAGTAATTGAAGTAAAAAAAAAACGTTTCAGATTCGGAAGGAGACTTTAACTGATACAGACATTTCCAGTGTGGGACAGTCGGTCACTGTGGGCAAATTTAGACATAAATGAAGCCAGGTCTATGGATATAACAGTTAATAATAGTAGTATGGTAGACAATAAATCCTTCGCTATAACTTGACAATGAAAGACATTGTGATATTACATCGACTGAATTCACCACGTCCGAGGACTTCTTCTAACATGAAACTGTCTTTGTAAATAAATGTATATGAATTAATCACAATTGACCCGTTAACTAATCATTCTATTTCTAAGTTCTCGGGTCTCCAAGTTTAATCATGTTTATTTTTGTTCCAGCCTTCCTGGCTGCTGTTCATCATCAGCCTCTACTCAAACTCATTAACTGCAGCAAAGGGAAGTTTGCTGCAATCACGTGTACAAGTTTTAATCAGCTTTTTGGGATAAATGAACACAAGTAAAGGAAGGATGTTCTTTCGGACAATATTTGGTGTAGTCTAATGAAGGCCAGCGAGCATTCATTTGATTGTGCGAGAACAAGAAGAGAACATCGAGATGGCTCTGGTGGTCTTGAAGTTCGGGTATTTTGGCAAGGAAAGGGTTTCTTAGTTGTCATGTGAGCCGTTGTTATGCAATGTTTTATATGAAGACCTTCATATTTCATCATAGAAAATAGTTTAATATTTTTATTTTATCTCTAATTCAATTTATAACTTCGTCTATTAAGAATTTTGAGGTTTATTTTTAGCAGGACTGATTCAAGAAACATCGTCAAGACATAATCAGGGGAAACTTGTCCCATCGTATAATTTTTTTGATATTCGTCAGCAACCCAAAACACGGTTCTCACATAAACATGTTAACACTTCATTTCTGGTCAACCACAGTAAAAAGGAATGTCTAAATCATTGGAAATTTTTGAAGGTCGCAGTATATCAAATACTGAAAGAAGAGAAGAAATGGGCACTGCTTGCTATTTGGGGACATCATTCAATGTTAGAAAATTTGTCGATGTGGTCTTAGTGAAACTGCCCAAAAAACACACTCAACAGAAGATGGTAAGGAATTTCTAGAATTGAAAATCAGGAATAACTTAGAGAAAAGAATACATGCAAATCTATGATATTTCCCGTGCTGGTAGGAGAAAGTACCAAAAGGGCAATTGCCTGACCTTGCAGGTGATTGAACAGTTATTGAAGAACGTCGGGAGCTTCTAGAAAGCCACAAACCAATAAATGCTATTGAGTGAAAGCAGGGCTCCGTGAAGGAGTCTAGTCTGAATCCAAGCACGTGGGGAAAAGTATTTGTGCAATGCTACAATATACAAAGTACACGAGAAAGCATGGTAAAAGTGAGTACATACTTTGGGCGCCCAGTATGACGCGATTGTATGCGATGCACGTATCATATGTGCATGAGAGAATACGTTCATTTTGTACAGTAGCGAAATAAATTTTGTTTATGGTTAGATTTGATTTGAGCCTTATTTCCACCAGAGCCTCAACGTGAGTTATAATAGTCTCCCCCGTAGGGCGCTTTTGTTTATGGTTAGTCTATACCCGTAGAAAACAAACTCGTCTATTCCCACTGTAAATTTAACTTCACAGAGAAAATTCTGCTGTTATTATATGTGGACAAAGGTCCTTAGTGGATAATATCAATTGAATTTCCAATGCGTTGCAAAATAGAGTTGAAAATGGACATTGTATTTTATTCATAATCTTCAATCATAAACGAATTTTCTTTCGCTATGATAACTCTAATTTCGACATGCTGTAATTTAATAAAATACGTAAGAAATTTGACAGAATTAATAAATAGTTTCATTTGCAAATTTATATTATCAATGACGATTAATAATTTGAAAAGTATCACCGTTCAGGAACTTAATGAACTTTGTTTCTTCCTGGCTCATCAGAAGTGAAGAAAGGCAAACTAGGTTCTATATACTAGTGATGTGGCGGACATCCGTCTCCGCATCCAAAGATGTTTGTCCTAAGCCTCATATCCACCGGAACCTCAACGTGAGTTATAACAGGTTCCCGGTCAGGCTCGACGGTCATGGATTCCAGTAGGCTAACACGCCTCGGCGTGCGAGGAATGCAACGTTCTCAAAGTTAGGATATTTTGAAAAAATTTAGTCGTGTCAGACGTCCGCTGGTACGCACAAGAAACGGATCTCCGCTTTTAATAATTTAGAACTTCATGAGTATTATGTATGCAAGCCACTGCGTACAGATAGCATCGTCGAGATTGGGACAAGGTTTACGGCAACACGGACTGAGTAAGCTCCAACAGCATCGCAACACAATATTTACAGCTGCGCGGTTTAGTTAAGTTACAGCAAAATTCCTTTATTCAGGTAAGATAAAGACTCAGACGAAATGAATCCCCGACTCAAACCCCTCAGAACCTCAAGAGCAACATGCACGAACGGCAGTGAGCACAGATAGTATCGTCGAAATTGGTACAAGGTCCACAGCTTCACAGGTCAGGTCAACCCCAACCGCATTGAATTTGATTTGATCCTCAGTTCCACCAGAGCCTCAAAGCGAGTCATAATAGGCTCCCCCGTAGGGCTCGATGATCATGGAATCCAGTAGACTCGCACGCCTTAGTGCGCGAGAAAAAAAATACAGCGCTTTATAAGTTAGAAAAATATGAAATTTTAGCTGTGTCCGATGCACGCTGGTGCTCATAAGAAAAACGCTTAGACAAAACGGACCTCCGCTTCCAATCATTCACAACTTCAAAAGTAATATGTACGCACACTAGTGCATACTGGTGGCATCGTCGAGACAAGCACAAGGTTTACAGCTACACTGACAAAGTCAGCTCCGACAGCAACGGATCACCACCTAGACCGAAACATGGTCCTGGTCGACCACAGTACACTTCATTTATTCAGGTAAGACTCGACGGAACGAATCCTCGCC
The DNA here is from genome assembly GCA_016164225.1 of Gammarus roeselii. Lineage (NCBI taxonomy): Eukaryota > Metazoa > Arthropoda > Malacostraca > Amphipoda > Gammaridae > Gammarus > Gammarus roeselii. Next base: position 6,123 of record SDVV010028569.1, on the reverse strand, counting down.
TCCAATCATTTAAAACATCCAAGAGTCATACGTACGCACGCTAGTGCGCACAGGTATCATCGTTGGGACTGGTACAAGGCTTACAGCTACACGGACAAAGTCAGCTCCGACAGTAACGCAACACAATGATTACAGCTACGCGGTCAAGTTAAGTAGAGGTACAATTCATTTGTACCTCTACAAATGAATTGTAGAGGTACACTCAGCCTCCAAACACTCAGAACTCAAAGAGCGATTTGCACGCATGCCAGTGCGTACAGATAGTATCGTCGAAACTGGTACAAGGTCTATGGCTTCACGGATTAGATCAATTCCAACCACAATGCATCACAGGGTTTATAGCTACGCAGTTCAGGTCAACCCCAGAAACTACATATGGTCCGTGTAGACGCGAGCGAGCACAGACGGAAGAAAAAACACCTATTCACAAAATCGCAAACAGAAATTCCCGCACGAATTTACCAGCATTATATTTTGTACATGACAAAATTGTGGATCGTGAAGAAGGTGTGGGCAGATTCGTCACGGGCAGAAAAACTGCTCGGATTATTGATTTTGCACTCATTGTTTAAGGGGATAGGGTGGGGGCAGAGGTCCCTTGGGTCTCAATTATTTTTATTATTATTAAATCGTTTATTTCCATCGTCTATCAATGGGTTTTCAATACTTAGGTCTAACACATCAAACTTATCCTTCAAAATGCTGTATTTGAATTAGCAAAGCAATAAATAAAAATGAATTTGTGACAGCACATCTCCTGTCGGCGGCCGATTTGTACCTACTTCGTGTTGCAAAACAGTTTTCACAATATATTACAAGTGAGAAACTCGTGGGCATGGGATGTATGTATCTATGCTATTTTTGTGCCCTCTATATTTTTTGATAGCCAACTGCCATCTTGTCTGATTTCATTACAAAATTTAGATCTAATCACCGAACACGATCAATAAATGAAAACTTGAATGTAAATGGTCTGTCACCTAAATGTCTACAGCCAATTTCATCTACAATTCCATTGACATGATAATCTACTATCACTGCAGCATTAAAGTGCTGCGACTTATGAATTGATGCTCTTGGGTCTCATTGCTGGATCAGCTGTGATCTAGGCCCAACAGAACATATTGGTTGGGAGGCCATTACAGCCATCTTAGATTTTTGTATATAATTTTTTTTGAAGAAAACACACACAAAATAAGTTTTTTTATAGCCTCCATATTGAGGTACCCCAGGTAAGGACCCTCAGTGTTAACATGCTCATGATCCAAGAAGCATCTTCCTATCCCGGTTCTTCACCAGTCAACCACTTGTGTTATAGTCCTCCAATAGTGCTAACTGGACAACATGAGCCTTACAGAGTGTGCTATATATATTTATTAATTATAATCTGCATTGGAAGGCATTTTTAAGAATTGAAAAGTGTTGAAAAATTAATGATCTTTTCGTAGTTATAAATCCTCGGTCCAGCACAGGGTGTTGTATTATAAACCCGGCCATTCATTGCAGATTTGCATATTGTTTCCTCTCGTTCCATCGACTGGGGTTGTGTAACAGGAACGCACCATACCACAACTTCAGCCATCGTCTTTCGCTTTTTTGAGTGATGGACGGGCCGAGATGTGGTGTCGGGCTGGAGATAGTGGCTGGATATCCGGCATCCACCCTCAGGCTTATGCACTTTGGTATGCGCCATTAGCATAAGTAAGGCCTTCGACACAGTTCCAAGACACGTTTGCATGAACAAAATATCCAATACACACCCATCGAAACTATAAGACATTGCGTATCAATTTTCATCTCTGGCAGACATACACACAGAGATTATAATAACAAGCTATCACGAACGCGCCCATTCCTCAATGGTGTCCCACAGCGCTCCGTCCTCTCCCCTTCACTCTTCAACGTCTTCATGCACGACCTGGCCACCTAAACACCACTCAACACCTACATCCGTTCACACGCGGATGGCCTTACATTAATAACACATCACAAACACGAGAGACCTCAACAGCACACCTCCAGCAACACACCTCCTGTGTGTTGCACACCTCCAGCAACACACACAAAGTCCGGTTGCAGGACAAAAGAATGAGTGTGTCCTCAAGCAAGCCATCTCTCGCATTATTACCACCAAGTAACAGTGGATGCCGCAACCACCCTCTTGTCACACACATCACTCTCATAGCCCACAGTCCCACTACCACGATCCTTGGCGGAATAACGTTCAAGTTCTACATAAACAACATTAGCACTAAAGCTAAACCTAGACTATACATGAGCCCAGGACTTACCACTAGAGGAATGTAAACACACAATAGAGCCCGACAAATCCCGGAGGATAACCCAAGTCCCCCGGGTCTTCCCAAGCTCCCCAGGTCCTTCGAGACCCCTCGTCTCAGCTCATCTCGTCTTGTCTCGAATCATTTCGGCCAGTCTCGGCTTGTCGACTCGCCTCAACATGTTTCGACTGATCTCGACGCACTTCGACCAGCCTCGACGCGGCTCTCCCCCTTTGCGCTAGTGATCATGTGGACTGTAATAACAAAAAATTTCACTCAAGCATTTTAGGGTAGGAGAAGGGTGGCTGAGGTGTCCCGAGTCCCAAAAGATCCTGACGAATCCCACAGGGTAACCCAAATCCCCGGGTCCCCCGAGCTTCCCGGGTCCCCTCGTCTCAGCTCATCTCGGCTTGTCTCGAATCATTTCGGCCAGTCTCGGCTCGTCGCTACTAACTCGACTCGCCTCAACATGTTTCGATTGATTTCGACACACCTCGACCAGCCTCGACGCGGCTCTTCCTCTTTGTGTCAGCAATACTATGGACTGTAATAACTATTTTCTATACTCAATCACTACACATTTATACATTCCTCTGTGTTAGGGTTTTACAGCGTTGGGAGGGGTGAACAGAGGTTCCAGGATACAGAGGGCTTCGAAAGGGTTCCACAGTTTCTCAAGATTGTCCCAAAGGGTCTCAAGGGTGTCCCAAAGAGCCCCAGAAGGGTCCAAGTGGGTTCCCCCAAATCGTCCTGGTCCTCTAAGTCCCCCGGATTCTCGAAACACAGAGTCCCCAGAGCCCCGCGGGTCCCACGAGTACCCCCCTTCCTTGGGTCACCTTGTCTCAACCAACCTTAATATACCTAATAACAACAAATGCAAAATTTATCGCTATGGAAAAAGGGGCAGAGAAAAATAATAGAGCCCATGAAAGAAGAAACAATAAAGTACTAAAATTAGGTGTTAATGATTTAAAAAATGAATAATTTATATTCATCCATCTACTCCAATACTCCAACAACAGAAGATACATATGGTCCGCGCACGCGCGAGCGAGCACGGACTAAAAAACACGCATTCACAAAATCACTAACAGGAACTCTCGCACAAATACATTAGCATTATTTCAGATGACAAAATTGTGGATCGAGAAGAGGAAAGAAAGGGCTGGTTCATCATGAGCTGAAAAACTGCTCAGATTACTGATATCACACATATTGTTTAGGAGATTAGGGTGGAGGAGAGGGGCAGAGGTCCCTCGGGTACCAAATGAGCCCGATGGGTCCCGGAGGGTAACCCAAGTCCACCCGGTTCCCCGAGCTCCCCAGGGTCCCTCAAATCCCCGTGTCTTAGATCATCTCGGCTTGTCTCGACTTATTTCGGCCGGTCTCGACTCGTCGCACCCAACTAGACTTGTCTCGACATGTTTCGACTGATCTCGACGCACCTCGACCAGCGTTGACGCGGCTCTCCCACTCTGCGACGGTAATCCTGTAGACTGTAATAATTAATTTTTCAACTCAAGCATTTCAAAGAGGGAGCGGTGTGGGGGGGCAGAGGTCCCTCGGGTCCCAATCGAATCCGATGAGTCCATGAGGTTATCCCAAGTCCCCCGAGCTCCCCGGGTCCAAACGTCCAGCTGATCTCGGCGCGTTTCGAATCATTTCGGCCGGTCTCGACTCGTCGCACCCAACTCGACTGTCCTCAACATGTTTCGACTGATCTCGACGCACCTCGACGCGGCTTTCCTCTTCTATGCCAATAATCCGTGGACTGCAATAGCTAATTGTTCTACCCAAGAATTTCACGTACATACATGTTTCTGTTGATAAATTTTACAGCGTAGGGAGGAGAAGCAAAGGTCCCAGAGTTCAGAGGGGCCTCAAGAGGGTCTCAAAGCTTCTCAATGGGGTCTCAAAGGATTTCAAAGGTGCCACAAAGGGCCTCAGAAGGGACCAAGGGGGTCCTCCTAAATCCTACTGGTCTTCCAAGTACCCCGGGTTCCCGAAACCCCCGGGTCTTCAGAGTCTCAACCAGACTCGATATATAATAGCCAATGCAAAATTTATCATCATGAAAAAGGGCACAGATAAATAATAGAGCCCACGAAATAAGAAATACTGAATACTAAAATAAAGTGTTTATGATCTATAAAATGAATAATCATACATCCAACCAATAAACGATTAATTAGCACGTTGATTAATTTTCCATTATTGTTCTTCTTCTAGAAGCACAGATTGCTAAACTCACCATATTTGGAAATCAGAAAGATTAAAGAGGTTACTATTATATAGTGCATTTAATGGTCACTGATGACGGTTAACATTGAAACCAAATGAAAATTTATCGTTCGAAGTAACAGTGAACTCATATATTTAAATGGGTTACATATTGAATTATTGTTTCATTTTTCGTATATATTATATACTGCGTTGATCTAAGCTTCATAATTCCATATATGTATTTTATTTAAAAACTAATAATATAATGATAGTGGAGATAGTGGTTCTCAATTTACATTATCACATTCATCTCTCATATATCGTATCGTTCTTTTTTTATAGATAATGCGATTCCCACAGCCTCCCTGAACACTTCAATCAAATATGTAGTTCCAGTCACATGCTGACCGATACCTAAATAGAGCTGCTGTTTAAATAATTTTTCAAATGAATTAGTTCAAAAAATACACTCAGAGCAGGTGACCAACAACAAACTTATTATCCAGGCTCGAAATAATCGAAAGCTTCGTACTATCTAGAATAATTTTTTTTATCTATGTGTTATTTGATTTGTTATATTACGATGTTCTGGTGGTAAATCATCTCTCAATCCGTAAAAAAGCACGCATCCATTTTGAGGTAGTTCATACCAAAATCAAAGCAGTAGTCACGTTTATCGATGCAAGCAGGGCAGCACTTCTAGGGCTGACCCTCTTGAAAAAATGAGCAACACATTTTGCATATACAGGAAACTGAGATCTAAAACACAGGCAAACCAGCCAGACTTGTCTGGCTATCAGCACGTCTGTTTTTAATTTGCTGATCCAACATTATTGCCAAGCACCATCTCTGACTAGGAAAATAAGATGTTCAGAGATGAATTGATGAGCCACACCGTCGGAATAACAACGAACTAACAATGAACAAGTCGTGTCAGGTGTATTCACTAATATGAAAGAATAAAGGCGATTTTGATCCTAATTTTCGAGGTGACCTTGATCGATTTGATTTGAGCCTCATTTCCACCGGAGCCTCAACGTGAGTCATAATCCTTGATCGAAGATTAGGTTTAATTTGAGCCTCATTTCCACCGGAGCCTCAACGTGAGTCCTAGTCCTTGATCGAAGATTAGGTTTAATTTGAGCCTCATTTCCACCGGAGCCTCAACGTGAGTCCTAATCCTTGATCGAAGATTAGGTTTGAATTGAGCCTCATTTCCACCGGAGGAAGAAGATTAGGAGGACACTGAACTGAAATTGCTGTTAGGGATCGCAATAATAGCAGTTTTTGCTAACAGCCTACTCTGTAATGAGATAAGGTGCTAACAGCCTACTCTGTAATGAGATAAGGTGCTAACAGCCTACTCTGTAATGATATAAGGTGCTATCAGCCTACTCTGTAATGAGATAAGGTGCTAACAGCCTACTCTGTGATGAGATAAGGTGCTAACAGCCTACTCTGTAATGAGATAAGGGGCTAACAGCCTACTCTGTAATGAGATAAGGTGCTAACAGCCTACTCTGTAATGAGATAAGGTGCTAACAGCCTACTCTGTAATGAGATAAGGTGCTAACAGCCTACTCTGTAATGAGATAAGGTGCTAACAGCCTACTCTGTAATG
>SDVV010028568.1:0-11937 GCA_016164225.1 Gammarus roeselii | reverse complement strand
CTTCCGGTCTCCCCCGTCCGTTAGCTGACTTGGGCCACCAAACCAGTTCCGGTACCCTACGCCCCCGCCTTCCCCCGTTTCTGCGCGCACCCCCGTACGCTCGGTGAGTCAAGGTGCATGCATCGCGTCCTACCCCCACCCACCAAAACTAACTCTTGTATCCCTATGTATAATCCTTCACTAATCCGGGTTTTGCAGCGATCTACCCATCCTAAATCTAATTCATTCACAAATAACATGTATCCCAATTCCTTCACTAAAAGCAAACATCCTAATTCCTTCACAAAATCATACATCCTAATACCTTCATTAAAAGCATACATCCTAATTATTATCTAACTAATTCCTTCACTAAAAGCATACATCCTAAATCCTTCACAAAATAACAAACATAGAGTCACTAATTACCCATTGCTGTTTCTTCGTAGTCCTGTTTTTGCGCCCCTGTTTTCGCGCCCCTGTTTTTGCACCCCTGTTTTCGCACCCCTGTTTTCGCGCCCCTGTTTTCGCGCCCCTGTTTTCACGCCCCTATTAACTACTTATAGTTGTTTTAGGTGTTATAGTTGTTTTTTATGTGTTTTTGTTGTTAATGTGTTTAGTTGTTTAAGGTGTTATAGGAGTTTTAGGTGTTTTATGTGTTCTAGGCGTTTTAGATGTTCTAGGTGTTATAGTTGTTTTAGGTGTTTTAGTTGTTATATGTGTTTCAGTTGTTATAGGTGTTTTAGTTGTTTCATTTGTTTTACTTGTTATAGTTGTTTTAGTTGTTTTAGTTGCCGTATGTGTTTTGTTAATTTAGGTGTTTTAGTTGTTTAGTTGTTTATTTGTTTCAGTTGTTCAAGTTCTTTTAGTTGTTTTAGTTGTTTTAGTTTTTTTAGTTGTTATAGTTGTTTAGGTGGTTTAGTTGTTTTAGTTGCTGCAGTTGTTTTAGTTGTTTTAGTTATTCTAGTTGTTATAGTTGTTTAGTTGTTTTATTTTTTATATTTGTTTAGGTGTTTTAGTTGTTTAAGCTGTTTTTGGTGTTATAGTTGTTTTAGGTGTTCTAGTTGTTTCAGGTGTTTTAGTTGCTTTAGGTGTTTAGTTGTTTGAGTTATTTTAGGTATTATAGTTGTTATAGGTATTACATGTGTTTTAGGTGTAAAAGGTGTTTTTTAGGTGTTTTAGGTGTTATAGGTGTTTTTAGGTGTTATAGGTGTTATAGGTGTTATATGTGTTTCATTTGGTTTAGGTGTTTCAGTTGTTGTAGGTGTTTTAGTTGTTTAAGTTGTTTTAGTTTTTTTAGTTTTTTTAGTTGATATAGTTGTTTAAGTTGTTTTAGTTATTATAGTTGTTTTAGTTGTTTTAGTTGCTGTAGTTGTTGTAGTTGTTTTAGTTGTTTTAGTTGTTTTGATTGTTTCATCTGTTTTACTTGTGATAGTTCTTTTAGTTGTTTTAGTTGCTGTATGTGTTTAGTTAATTTAGGTGTTTTAGTTGTTTAGTTGTTTAGTTGTTTATTTGTTTCAGTTGTTCAAGTTCTTTTAGTTGTTTTAGTTGTTTTAGTTGTTATAGTTTTTTAGGTGTTTTAGTTGTTTTAGTTGCTTCAGTTGTTATAGTTGTTTTAGTTATTCCAGTTGTTTTAGTTGTTTAGTTGTTTTAGTTGTTATATTTGTTTAGGTGTTTTAGTTGTTTAAGCTGTTTTAGGTGTTTTAGTTGTTTTAGGTGTTCTAGTTGTTTCAGGTGTTTTAGTTGCTTTAGGTGTTTAGTTGTTTGAGTTATTTTAGGTGTTATAGTTGTTATAGGTATTACATGTGTTTTAGGTATTAAAGGTGTTTTTTAGGTGTTATAGGTGTTATAGGTGTTTTTAGGTGTTATAGGTGTTAGAGGTGTTATATGTGTTTCATTTGGTTTAGGTGTTTCAGTTGTTGTAGGTGTTTTAGTTGTTTAAGTTGTTTTAGTTTTTTTAGTTTTTTTAGTTGTTATAGTTGTTTAAGTTGTTTTAGTTATTTTAGTAGTTTTAGTTGTTTTAGTTGTTGTAGTTGTTGTAGTTGTTGTAGTTGTTTTAGTTGTTTTAGTTGTTTCATTTGTTTTACTTGTTATAGTTCTTTTAGTTGTTTTAGTTGCTGTATGTGTTTAGTTAATTTAGGTGTTTTAGTTGTTTAGTTGTTTATTTGTTTCAGTTGTTCAAGTTCTTTTAGTTGTTTTAGTTGTTTTAGTTGTTATAGTTGTTTAGGTGTTTTAGTTGTTTTAGTTGCTTCAGTTGTTTTAATTGTTTTAGTTATTTTAGTTGTTTTAGTTGTTTAGTGGTTTTAGTTGTTATATTTGTTTAGGTGTTTTAGTTGTTTAAGCTGTTTTAGGTGTTTTAGTTGTTTTAGGTGTTTCTAGTTGTTTCAGGTGTTTTAGTTGCTTTAGGTGTTTAGTTGTTTGAGTTATTTTAGGTGTTATAGTTGTTATAGGTGTTACATGTGTTTTAGGTGTTATTGGTGTTTTGTAGGTGTTTTAGGTGTTATAGGTGTTTTTAGGTGTTATAGGTGTTATAGGTGTTATATGTGTTTCATTTGGTTTAGGTGTTGCAGTTGTTGTAGGTGTTTTAGTTGTTTAAGTTGATATAGTTTTTTTAGTTTTTTTAGTTGTTATAGTTGTTTAAGTTGTTTTAGTTATTTTAGTTGTTTTAGTTGTTTTAGTTGTTGTAGTTGTTGTAGTTGTTTTAGTTGTTGTAGTTGTTTTAGTTGTTTTAGTTTTTATAGTTGCTTCAGTTGTTCTAGTTGTTTCAGTTGTTTCAGTTGTTTTAGTTGTTTAGTTGTTCAAATTGTTTTAGTCGTTTTAGTTGTTTTAGTTGTTTAGGTGTCATAGTTGTTTGGGTGTTGTAGGTGTTTTAGGTGTTTTTGGTGTTCAGGTGTTGTATGTGTTTTAGGTGTTTTAGTTGTTTTAGGTGATTTAGTTGTTTTAGTTGTTGTTGTTGTTTTAGTTGTTTCAGTTGTTTGAGTTGTTTGAGTTGTTTTAGTTGTTCTAGGTGTTGTAGTTGCTTTAGGTGTTTTAGTTGTTGTAGTTGTTTTAGTTGTTTTAGTTGTTTAAGTTGTTTTAGTTGTTTTAGTTGTTCTAGGTGTTCTTAGTTGTTATATTTGTTTCGGTTGTTTTAGTTGTTCTAGGTGTTTTAGTTGTTATAGTTGTTTTGGTTGTTATAGTTGTTAGTTGCTTTAGGTATTTTAGTTGTTCTATGTGTTTAGTTGTCCAGTTGTTTTAGTTGTTTTATTTGTTGTATGTGTTCTAGTTGTTTTAGGTGTTTTAGGTGTTTAGTTGTTTAGGTGTTTAGTTGGTTTAGGTGTTGTAGCTGGTTTAGGTGTTTCAGTTGGTTTAGGTGTTTTAGTTGTTCTATATGTTTCAGTTGTTCTATGTGTTTTAGTTGTTTTAGGTGTTTTAAATGTTGTAGGTGTTCTAGTTGTTTATAGGTGTTGTAGTTGGTTTAAGTGTTATAGTTGTTTTAGGTGATATAGTTGTTTCTATGTGTTTTTGTTGTTCTAGTTGTTTCAGTTCTTTTATTTTGTATCGTTGTTTTAGTTGTTTTAGTAAATTTAGTTGTTCTAGTTGTTATAGTTGTTTCAGTTGCTTTAGTTGTATTTGGTGTTATAGTTGTTTTATGTGTTTTAGGTGTTTCAGGTGTTTCAGTTGTTATAGGTGTTTTAGTTGTTTTATAGGTGTTACAGTTGTTTAGTTGTTTTAGTTGGTCTAGTTGTTATAGGTGTTTCAGTTGTTTTAGTTGTTTTAGGTGTTATAGTTGTTTTAGTTGTTTTAGTTATTTTACTTGTTTTAGTTGTTTATAGTTGTTGTAGTTGTTTTAGTTGTTGTATTTTTTTTAGTTGTTCTAGTTGTTTAGTTGTTATAGTTATTTTTGTGGTTTTAATTGTTATAGTTGTTATAGGTGTTTTAGTTGTTTCAGTTGTTTTAATTGTTTAGTTGTTCTAGGTGTTATAGTTTTTTTAGTTGTTCTATGTAATTTATATGTTTTAGGTGTTCTAGGTGATTAGGTTGTTATAAATGTTTTAGTTGTTATGAGTGTTTTAGTTGTTTATGTGTTCTGGGTGTTCTATGTGTTTCAGATATTTAGGTGTTTTAGGTGTTATAGGTTTTTTAGTTGGCTTTGGTGTTTTAGATGGTTTAGGTGTTTTAGTTGTTCTAGGTGTTCTAGTTGTTCTAGTTGTTTTAGTTGTTTCAGTTGGTATATTTGTTTTAGTTGTTTCAGTTGTTTTAGTTGTTATATTTGTTATAGTTGTTTTATGTGTTATAGTTGTTCTGGTTGTTTAAGTTGTCTAAGTTGTTTTAGGTGTTTCAGTTGTTATAGGTGTTATGATTGTTTTAGGTGTTATAGATGTTATAATAGTTGCTTGTAGGTGTTTTAGTTGTTCTAGGTGTTTTAGTTGTTTAGGTGTTATAGTTGATTTGGGTGTTCTAGTATTTTAGGTGTTATAGTTGTTATAGATGTTTTAGTTGTTTCTTATGTGGTATTGTTGTTTTATGTGTTTAGTTGTTCATGGTGTTATAGGAGTTTCAGGTGTTTTATGTGTTCTGATGTTTTAGGTGTTTTAGGTGTTATAGTTGTTTTATGTGTTTTAGTTGTTATAGGTGTTTCAGTTGTTTTAGGTGTTCTAGTTGTTCTAGGTGTTTTTGTTGTTCTAGGTGTTTTAGTTGTTCAAGGTGTTGAAGTTGATTTATGTGTTTTAGTTGTTCTAGGTGTTTTAGTTGTCCATTGTGTTTTAGTTGATATAAGTGTTTAGTTGTTCTAGTTGTTTTAGTTGTTCTATTTGTTTTAATTGTTTTAGTTGTTTCAGTTGTTCTAGTTGTTTTAGTTGTTTAGTTGTTATAGTGGTTCTAGTTGCTTTAGTTGTTTTAGTTGTTCTAGTTGTTTTAGTTGTTATATGTGTTTTAGTTGTTCTAGTTGTTTCAGGGGTTTAGGTGTTTTAGTTGTTTTTGATGTTTAAGTTGTTCAAGGTGTTTTAGTTGTTGTAGTTGTTTTAGTTGTTATAGTTGTTTTAGTTGTTTTAGGTGTTATAGTTGTTTTAGTTGTTTTAGGTGTTTTATTTGTTTACGTGTTTTAGTTGATGTAAGTATAGTATGTGTTACATGTGTTTTATGAGTCTTAGATGTTATAGGTGTTATAGGTGTTTTTAGTTGTTATAGTTGTTTTAGTTGTTTTACTTGTTATAGTTGTTTTAGTTGTTTTAGTTGTTTAGTTGTTTAGTTGTTTCAGTTGTTCAAGTTGTTTTAGTTGTTTTAGTTGTTTAAGTTGTTTTAGTTGTTTAGTTGTTTTAGTTGTTTTAGTTGCTTCAGTTGTTTTAGTTGTTTTAGTTATTCTAGTTGTTTTAGTTGTTTAGTTGTTCTAGGTGTTGTAAATAATTTAGGTGTTTTAGTTGTTATAGTTGTTTTAGTTGTTTAGTTGTTTTAGTTGTTTTAGTTCTTTAGGTGTTTTAGTTGTTTAGTTGTTTTAGGTGTTATAGTTGTTTGAGTTGTTTTAGGTGTTTCTAGATGTTTTAGTTGTTATATGTGTTGTAATTGTTATAGGTGTTTTAGTTCTTTTTGGTGTTATAGTTGTTATAGGTGTTATATTTGTTTTAGGTGTTTTAGTTGTTAGGTGTTTTAGTTGTTCTAGTTGTTTTAGTTGTTTTTGTTGGTATAGTTGTTCTAGTTGTTACAGTTGTTTTAGTTGTTATAGTAGTTTTATGTGGTATAGTTGTTTTGGTTGTTCAAGTTGTTTTAGTTGTTTAGGTGTTGCAGTTGTTATAGGTGTTATATTTGTTTAGGTGTTATAGGTGTTATAGTTGCTTTAAGGTGTTATAGTTGTTCAAGGTGTTTTAGTTGTTCTAGGTGTTATAGTTGTTTTAGGTGTTTTAGTTGTTTAGGTGTTATAGTTGTTTTAGGTGTTGTAGTTGTTTTTTATGTGTTTTTGTTGTTTTATGTGTTTAGTTGATTAAGGTGTTATAGAAGTTTTAGCTGTTTTATGTGTTCTAGGTGTTTTAGGTGTTGTAGGTGTTATAGTTGTTTTAGGTGTTTTAGTTGTTATAGGTGTTTCAGTTGTTTTAGGTGTTCTAGTTGTTCTAGGCGTTTTTGTTGATTCAAGTGTTTTAGTTGTTCTAGGTGTTGTAGTTGTTTTCTGTGTTTTAGTTGTTTTGGGTGTTTTAGTTGTCTTATGTGTTTTAGTTGGTATAAGTGTTTTAGTTGTTTTAGGTGTTTTAGATGTTTTAGTTGTTTCAGTTGTTCTAGTTGTTTTAATCGTTTTAGTTGTTTCAGTTGTTCTAGTTGTTTTAATTGTTTTAGTTGTTTTAGTTGTTTTAGTAGCTACAGTTGTTTTAGTTGTTTTAGTTGTTCTAGTTGTTTTAGTTGTTATATGTGCTATAGTTGTTCTAGTTGTTTCAGGGGTTCAGGTTTAGTTTTTTTTTTTGATGTTTAAGTTGTTCACGGTGTTTTAATTATTTTAGTTGTTTCAGTTGTTCTAGTTGTTTTAGTTGTTTAGTTGTTAGAGTTGTTATAGTTGTTTATGTGTTCTAGTTGTTTTAGTTGTTATAGGTGTTCTAGTTGTTGTAGGTGTTTTAGTTGTTTAGGTGTTCCAGGTGTTTTAGGTGTTATAGGGAGTATAGGAGTTTAAGGTTTATAGGTGTTTTATGTGTTTTATTTGGTTTAGGTGTTTTAGTTGTTTTATTTGTTTTAGTTGTTCAAGTTGTTTTAGTTGTTTTAGTTGGTTTAGTTGTTTTAGTTGTTATAGTTGTTATAGTTGTTTTAGTTGTTTTAGTTGTTTTAGTTGTTTTAGTTGTTTTAGTTGTTTTAGTTGTTTTAGTTGTTTTAGTTGTTGTAGTTGTTGTAGTTGCTGTAGTTGTTTTAGTTGTTATAGGTGTTTTTAGTTATCATAGTTGTTTAGTTGTTCTAGTTGTTTTAGTTGTTTTAGTTGTTACAGCTGTTTAGTTGTTTAAGTTGTTTTAGTTGTTTTAGTTGTTTTAGTTGTTTAGGTGTCATAGTTGTTTAGGTGTTGTTGGTGATTTACGTGTTTATGGTGTTTAGGTGTTGTAGGTGTTTTAGGTGTTTTAGTTGTTTTAGGTGTTTTAGTTGTTTTAGTTGTTTATGTTGTTATATTTGTTTGAGTTGTTCAAGTTGTTTTAGTTGTTCTAAGTGTTGTAGTTGTCATAAGTGTTCTAGTTGTTGTAGTTGTTGTAGTTGTTTTAGTTGTTCTAATTGTTTTAATTGTTTTAGTTGCTCCAGTTGTTTAAGTTGTTTTAGTTATTTTAGTTGTTTTAGTTGTTTTATTGTTTTAGTTGCTTTAGTTGTTTTAGTTGTTTAGTTGTTCTAGTTGTTTTAGTTGTTATATGTGTTTTAGTTGTTCTAGTTGTTTCAGGGGTTCAGGTGTTTTAGTTGTTTTTGGTGTTTAAGTTGTTCAAGGTGTTATAGGTGTTATAGTTGTTATAGTTGTTCTACTTGTAATAGTTGTTTTTGTTGTTTTAGTTGCTGAAGGTGTTTTAGTTAATTAAGGTGTTTAGTTGCTTTAGGTGTTCTAGTTGTTTTAGGTGTTTTAGTTGTTTAGTTGTTTTAGTTGTGTAAGTTGTTGTAGTTGTTGTAGTTGTTTTAGGTGTTTTAGTTGTTTAAGGTGTTCTATTTGTTCAGTTGTTTTAGTTGTTCTAGTTGTTATAGGTGTTTTAGTTGTTTTATGTGGTTTATGTGTTTAGTTGGTTTAGGTGTTTTAGTTGGTTTAGGTATTATAGTTGGTTTTGGTGTTATAGTTGGTCTAGGTGTTTTAGTTGTTCTATGTGTTATAGTTGTTGTAGGTGTTATATTTGTTTAGGTGTTTTAGTTGTTGTAGGTGTTATAGTTGTTCCAGGTGTTTAAGTTGTTATAGGTATTCAGTGGTTTTTTAGGTGTTATAGTTGTTTTAGGTGTTTTAGTTGTTATAGTTGTTTATGTAGTTTTAGTTGTTTCAGTTGTTTTAGTTGTTTTAGTTGTTTTATTTAATTTAGTTGTTCTAGTTGTTATAGTTGTTTATGTATGTTTCAGTTGTTTCAGGTGTTTAGTTGTTCTAGGTGTTTCAGTTGTTTTAGGTGTTTCAGTTGTTATAGGTGTTTTAGTTGTTCTAGTTGTTTTAGTTGTTTTAGTTGTTTTATTTTTTATAGTTGTTTTAGTTGTTTTAGCTATTTAGTGGTTTTAGTTGTTATAGTTGTTATAGATGTTTTAGTTGTTTCAGTTGTTTTAGTTGTTTTATTTGTTCTAGGTGTTATAGTTTATTTAGTTGTTCTAGGTGTTTCATTTGTTTTAGGTGTTCTAGGTGTTTTAATTTTTATAAGTGTTTTAGTTGTTATAAGTGTTCTAGTTGTTTTAGGTGTTTTGGGGGTTTTATGTGTTTCAGGTGTTGGGGTGTTTTAGGTGTTATAGGTTTTTTAGTTGGCTTAGGTGTTTTAGTTGTTTTAGTTGTTTGAGTTGCTGTAGGTGTTTTTAGATGTTTTAGTTGTTTTATGTGTTTTAATTGTTATTGGTGTTATAGTTCTTTCAGGTGTTATAGTTGTTATAGGTGTTATATTTGTTTTAGGTGTTTTAGTTGCTGTAGGTGTTTTTAGATGTTTTAGTTGTTTTATGTGTTTTAATTGTTATTGGTGTTATAGTTCTTTCAGGTGTTATAGTTGTTATAGGTGTTATATTTGTTTTAGGTGTTTTAGTTGCTGTAGGTGTTTTTAGATGTTTTAGTTGTTTTATGTGTTTTAATTGTTATTGGTGTTATAGTTCTTTCAGGTGTTATAGTTGTTATAGGTGTTATATTTGTTTTAGGTGTTTTAGTTGCTGTAGGTGTTTTTAGATGTTTTAGTTGTTTTATGTGTTTTAATTGTTATTGGTGTTATAGTTCTTTCAGGTGTTATAGTTGTTATAGGTGTTATATTTGTTTTAGGTGTTTTAGTTGTTCTAGTTGTTTTAGTTGTTTAGTTGGTATAGTTGTTTTAGTTGTTTCAGTTGTTTTATTTGTTATAGTTCTTATATGTGTTATAGTTGTTTTGGTTGTTTAAGTTGTCTTAGTTGTTATGGTGTTTCAGTTGTTATAGGTGTTATATTTGATTCATGTGTTATAGGTGTTATAGTTGCTTTTAGGTGTTTTGGTTGTTCAAGGTGTTTTAGTTGTTCTAGTTGTTTAAGTTGTTTTAGTTATTTTAGTGGTTTTAGTTGTTTTAGTTGTTGTAGTTGTTGTAGTTGTTTCAGTTGTTTTAGTTGTTTAAGTTGTTTTAGTTGTCTTAGTTGTTCTAGGTGTTCTGAGTTGTTATAGTTGTTTTTTGTTGTTTTAGTTGTTTTCTGTTGTTTTAGTTGTTTTATGTGTTTTAGTTGTTTTATTTGTTTTAGTTGTTATAGTAGTTAGTTGCTTTAGGTGTTTTAGTTGTTTTAGTTGTTTGAGTTGTTGTAGGTGTTTTTAGGTGTTATAGTGGTTTTATGTGTTTTAATTGTTATAGGTGTTATAGTTCTTTTAGGTGTTATAGTTGTTATAGGTGTTATATTTGTTTTAGGTGTTTTAGTTGTTCCAGTTGTTTAAGTTGTTTTAGTTGGTATAGTTGTTTTATTTGTTTCAGTTGTTTTAGTTGTTATAGTTTTTTATGTGTTATAGTTGTTTTGGTTAATTAAGTTGTCTTAGTTGTTTTGGTGTTTCAGTTGTTATAGGTGTTATATTTGTTTTATGTGTTATAGGTGTTATAGTTGCTTTTAGGTGTTCTAGTTGTTCTAGGTGTTTTAGTTGTTATAGTTGTTTAAGTTGTTTTAGTTATTTTAATTGTTTTAGTTGTTTTAGTTGTTGTAGTTGTTGTAGTTGTTTTAGTTGTTTTTGTTGTTTAGGTTGTTTTAGTTGTCTTAGTTGTTCTAGGTGTTCTGAGTTGTTATAGTTGTTTTCTGTTGTTTAGTTGTTTGCTGTTGTTTTAGTTGTTTTATGTGTTATAGTTGTTTTATTTGTTATAGTTGTTATAGTAGTTAGTTGCTTTAGGTGTTTTAGTTGTTTTATGTGTTTAGTTGTTTAGTTGTTATAGTTGTTTTATTTGTTGTATGTGTTCTAGTTGTTTTAGGTGTTTTAGGTGTTTAGTTGGTTAGGTGTTTAGTTGGTTTAGGTGTTGTAGTTGGTTTAGGTGTTTCAGTTGGTTTAGTTGTTTATGGTGTTTAAGTTGTTCAAGGTGTTATAGGTGTTATAGTTGTTATAGTTGTTTTACTTGTTATAGTTGTTTTAGTTGTTTTAGTTGCTGTAGGGGTTTTAGTTAATTAATGTGTTATTGTTTTTTCAGGTGTTCTAGTTGTTTTAGGTGTTTTAGTTGTTTTGTTGTTTTAGTTGTGTAAGTTGTTGTAGTTGTTGTAGTTGTTTTAGGTGTTTTAGTTGTTTAAGGTGTTCTAGTTGTTTAGTTGTTTTAGTTGTTCTAGTTGTTATAGGTGGTTTAGTTGTTGTATGTGGTTTAGGTGTTTAGTTGGTTTAGGTGTTTTAGTTGGTTAAGGTATTATAGTTGGTTTTGGTGTTATAGTTGGTCTAGGTGTTTTAGTTGTTCTATGTGTTATAGTTGTTGTAGGTGTTATAGTTGTTTAGGTGTTTCAGTTGTTTTAGGTGTTATAGTTCTTCCAGGTGTTTAAGTTGTTATAGGTATTCAGTGTTTTTTTAGGTGTTATAGTTGTTTAAGGTGTTTTAGTTGTTATAGTTGTTTATGTAGTTTTAGTTGTTTTAGTTGTTTTAGTTGTTTTAGTTGTTTTATTTAATTTAGTTGTTCAAGTTGTTATAGTTGTTTATATATGTTTCAGTTGTTTCAGGTGTTTAGTTGTTCTAGGTGTTTCAGTTGTTTTAGGTGTTTCAGTTGTTATAGGTGTTTTAGTTGTTCTAGTTGTTTTAGTTGTTTTAGTTGTTTTATTTTTTATAGTTGTTTTAGTTTTTTTTTTGGTTCAGTTATTTAGTGGTTTTAGTTGTTATAGTTGTTATAGGTGTATTAGTTGTTTCAGTTGTTTTAGTTGTTTTATTTGTTATAGGTGATATAGTTTATTCAGTTGTTCTAGGTGTTTTATTTGTTTTAGGTGTTTTAGGTGTTCTAGGTGTTATAAGTGTTATAAGTGTTTTAGTTGTTATAAGTGTTCAAGTTGTTTTAGGTGTTTTGGGTGTTCTATGTGTTTCAGGTGTTGAGGTGTCTTAGGTGTTATTGGTTTTTCAGTTGGCTTAGGTGTTTTAGTTGTTTTAGTTGTTGAGTTGTTGTGGGTGTTTCTAGGTGTTTTAGTTGTTTTAGGTGTTTTAATTGTTCTGGTGTTATAGTTCTTCTAGGTGTTATAGTTGTTATAGGTGTTATATTTGTTTTAGGTGTTTTAGTTGTTATAGTAGTTTTAGTTGTTTTAATTTGTATAGTTGTTTTAGTTGTTTCAGTTGTTTTAGTTGTTATAGTTGTTTTATGTGTTATGGTTGTTTTAGTTGTTTAAGTTGTCTTAGTTGTTTTGGTGTTTCAGTTGTTATAGGTGTTATATTTGTTTTATGTGTTATATGAGTTATAGTTGCTAGTAGGTGGTCTAGTTGTTCTAGGTGTTTTAGTTGTTTTAGTTGTTTTAGTTGTTGTAGTTGTTGTAGTTGTTTTAGTTGTTTTAGTTGTTTAAGTTGTTTTAGTTGTCCTAGTTGTTCTAGGTGTTCTGAGTTGTTATAGTTGTTTTCTGTTGTTTTAGTTGTTTTATGTGTTTTAGTTGTTTTATTTGTTTTAGTTGTTATAGTAGTTAGTTGCTTAGGTGTTTTAGTTGTTTTATGTGTTTAGTAGTTTAGTTGTTTCAGTTGTTTTATTTGTTGTCTGTG
Source organism: Gammarus roeselii (assembly GCA_016164225.1). NCBI lineage: Eukaryota > Metazoa > Arthropoda > Malacostraca > Amphipoda > Gammaridae > Gammarus > Gammarus roeselii. The sequence continues at coordinate 164 of SDVV010028568.1, read as the reverse complement.
TTATAGTTGTTTTAGGTGTTTTAGGTGTTTAGTTGGTTAGGTGTTTAGTTGGTTTAGGTGTTGTAGTTGGTTTAGGTGTTTCAGTTGGTTTAGGTGTTTTAGTTGTTCTATATGTTTCAGTTGTTCTATGTGTTTTAGTTGTTTTAGGTGTTTTAGTTGTTGTA